>VDFB02081482.1:0-26088 GCA_007258455.2 Sequoia sempervirens
TGAAAAGATTTGTAATGTTTTTGATAAGATAAGTAGCATTTACAGGGTGTTGTACCCTTCACACTGAAAGCCCATAGGTCCAAAAAGAAGCTAGTTCAAACCAGAACATGAACTAGGAATAAAACAAACAAGAGACACTAGGGCCTAACAAAATAGGCTAAATAGGCCACAACCAGAAACAACTAAAAAATAGCTATAGAACAACAAACAAGGACTAGACAACCCCAGAACCTGAGGGGACTAGTCTAACTCCCAAAGCCTAGTCCGCGAAGAAGCGATGAATTTGGGGAGTCCCTTCTTCCTCAACACAATAGACTAGAAAGACTTGGAATCGAAATCCATTGAGCAAGGCGAGAGGAGTGGATCTTCAACAACCACCTCAAGCAAGGAGCCACCACACAGCGAGGGAGTTGTATGCATAGAAGAGGAGGCATGAGTTATCAACGGATCAACAGAGTTGATCAACGAGGGATGACTAGGTTCTGCTAGGACAAAAAGATTTGTAATGTTATATATTCTTATTTTAATAATTTTGTAAAGGTTGTTTGTTGATTTTAGACTAATTCCTATAGTAAATAACATACTAAAGAAAGAGATAAGTATCATTGCAAATTTTAGGTCCAAATAAATACACTAAGCTAAGAGATAAGTAAAATATGAGAATATTTTAAACTATTTAAGCTACCAATATACATAAAATATTTATATATTGATCTTGATAAGGCCAGGATGGCATATAGAATATCATAAAAATATAATACAATTCCAAGAGGCTGATGTATTGTATCTCAAAGTACAAAAATCATCGATACATATAGCCATGCAATTTATATTATCTATGTGCCATGCACATGCATACAAAGTGTCTGAACATTGATGAAGAAAACACTACCATTCAATCATTTAGCCACTTTTTCCCAACTAGAAATTGAACCTTGATCCCTTGTATCAATTGGTGTCTTACATCGCTCTGACCTCATGCACCCCTCATTATTTTGCACCTTAACTTGTATATATAAATTATAAAGTTAGATAATATGCCAAACTCTAAAACTAAAAGAATTATTAAAAATGATATAGATATCACAAAAATTCTTACAATATACATGTAGTCTTCTTCTTCTTGCCTATGTAACTCAACATCATCAAGAGAGGTTTATCCTAGCATAGGAGTTTTTACATCAACTTATAACATAATAAAGACATATTTACCAATTATTTTGTAATACCTAATGATATCAATTAAGAAAAAAATCATTTATTAGACATATATGTTCATACTTATACTTGTGTTAATGATATTGACAATTAAATTGTAGTAGTAACACCAACATCCAAATTTTCTCGTATAGTAGGAGGTATGACAACCGAATTCATCAACTAAACAAGCAATAATAGATTAAATTCAAAAGTACAAATATACATAAACAATAAATTTTAGTTTTACAAAATAAAAAAATAAATATATGGGTAAGTGCACAAAGATGGGGAACCAAAAAGGTGTCTTAAGCAACAATTTTTTTTCTAAAAGCAGAAAATATTGACCTTGGATGACAAATCAAGGATGGTTACGCTCAAAATTTTAAGATGTAGCAAAAATAAGGTATGTAGTGCTTCAAGTCTACTTCCTAAACTACTAATTTTTTTGAAAATGGTAGAGATTAAGGGGTTTAAAAAAGGGAGCCACATAAATTGGTGTTGTTTTTGTCAAAAAAACATAACATAGCATCTATTGTGGCTCCCTCAAAAGCTTAACATTTTTTAGTATTTTTAAAATTGATTCAGTGAGAAATTAGCTAACAAATGTAGTTTATGCTTGTTTTTTCTGATAATTTTTTAATGAATATATGATTTTTTACTAATTTTCAAAGTGGACACATATTAAAAAATAGAAATTTGGTCATGCTACCCCTATAAGTTTTAAAAACTAATAGAAAGTCAATTTTTTGCTTTGAATATGTGTAGAATGGAGTCTAGTTTATAGGAATGTAATTTATTTGAAATTTCAATGGACGGTTAAAAAACAGAGTAAAAAATAGATCCAAGGATGGATATAGAGTGCAATGTATGGTGGAGAATGTCTCTCATCTCCCTCTACACCTATGTTGGGATCGCTCTTTCCTTCCAAAAGTGGGAACCTTCACATGGACCATGTTGCAGAATAAGATACTAACAATAGATAAGTTCATAAGGATGGGGTACTCAAGACCATCAAGGTATGCATTGTGTAGGAGAGTGGAGGAGGATGTAAACTATCTTTTTGTGAGTTGCCCATTTTCCTAGGCATGCTGGAGATGGATTTGTTCAAGGTTGGGTTGGAGCAGTACTCTTCCAAATGATATTCTGACGTTATTTAGTTCTTGGCTACTATTGAAGAAGTCTTTCCTCTTTTACAAGTTATGGGTGGTGAGTCCGTCAATTGTAATATGGGAAATTTAGAAAAAATGCAATAGGAGGATTTTTTATAGACAGTGAAAGAGATTTTCTCACTTTTATCAACCATATGGAGGAAGCTATTGTGGAAGTTGTAAATGGCAGAGTGGCTCAATAAAAGGTGAATGACAATTCCTTTACGAAGTGGGATGCAAAAATGAGGAAGGTGTGGTATGGCTTGTCCATCCCCACACCGGGGGCACAAACGAAGGATGGTGGAAAGAGCAACTGTTGTGAACCAAAATGGATGGCACCAAGGATAGGATGGTTCATGTTGAATTTTGATGGGGCCTCTAGGGGGAACTTGGGTACATCTAGAGCAGGGTGTTGTATCAAAGATGATAAAGGAAGATTGGTGGTGAAAAGGGTAGTATCTTTACCAAACGGGACTAATACAATGGTGAAACTTAGAGCACTTATAAGTGGGCTTCAGTTGAACAGGCGGATGAAATGGGAAATTGGAAATAGAATGGGACTCGATGGTGATCATATAAGCAATGAAGTCTGACAAGATGGTGAACTGGTAGTTAGAACCTCTCCTAGAGGAAGCATGCAAACTTCTTTAAGATATTATTGAGTCTTCACTAGATCATGTTTATAGGGAGGCCAATGAGTCGGTAGACAGTTTGGAAAACATGGGTGGATGGGGTAATATTGACTTGTATTTGGGGAGTGAATGAGGATTCGAGCTAAGATGGCTATCTCCTGTGGCAACTAGGTGGGCAGTGTGGGGCTATGTGTTGGTATGTGTGGCAAGGTAGGCATACAACATATGTCTAGTTGGCGCAGTATGGAAGGCAATGAGGAAAGGATGAGAATAAATTTTGGGTCATTTCAAATAATAACAAGTATCTTTATGAACTATAGATTTTTGGCACCAATGCACTTCTCTAGCTCTTCTAGGGTTTTTCACCTAAAAGGAGAGAGGTAGGGCCAAAAATGCTAAAGGGGTTCATTCAAATTATGTTATGTATGATGTTATCTAAGCTAAATGAAGTGAACTAAATGAAATTAAGTGATTTAAATGAATTATTATGAATGCAAAACTACGATTTAAACTATGCTGGAAAACACATTGTGATATGCAAATAAAGAACTAAGAAACAATAAAATGCAAAATAGAAAGAGAAAGGTTGAATCAGAGTGCACCTGGGCAGGATTTGAAGAATCTAGAATAGTTTGAATGTTGTTTGAGATTACTGAAAATCAATAGTGGGACTCATTCGCCCAGTATGGTGAATTAGTCCTGTTACTAATGAAAAACTGTTGGAAGCAAGTTTTTGACTGTCGGGATCCAAAATCTAACAAAATCTATATTTTTAGTCTTAAGGTGGGACTCATTCACCATTGGTGGTGAATCAGTCCTCTCCAAAAATTCTAAGAATTCAGGAGAGAACTCCGCAACACTAGATTTGGAAATGTTTGCTTCTCGGGTTGCCGAAGTCAATTCTACAGGAAACAAATAGAAAACTTTCTCCAAGTTTGAAGTATGATAGATTCGACTTGAAGCACCTAGTTTACTTGTTGACCAATCTTCAATCACCTAAATGCTTTTTAATCTACATACCTAGGTCTGCAAACACACATGCAAGAGGGGAAAAATGGTTGAGTGTAAGTAAATAGGGGTTTTCCTTGGTCAAACCCCACTTTGGTAATCAAACCCTTAATAAAACAATGAAATGCAAGAGAATGATAAACAAATAACATGCAAATGTTATCAACTTACCAAACCCTTGTTGATGAAAATCTAAAGTTGTATCAATAGATGATCCAAAATGTTCGAATATTGCTTGATTTGATGTTGTAAGATGCTTGAATGCTTGAGTGAATAGGTGAATGAGTGAACTTGCAGAATGGGGAGATGTAAAACGAGGTGAAAATCACTTATTTATACACACTTGTGCCTTAGTAACTCGTTAATACCTCATCATAGGCTGACATCAAGTGATTTTGAATAAAAAATTAAAAGGAAATTTAAAATACTTTGAATTTGGAGCCAAGGGGGACTCATTCACCACCCATGGCGAATGGGTCCCACCTAGGACTTGAAAATGGGTGTCGGGAATTATCTTGTATTTAATGTTGTTTGTCGGGCTTACATTAAAAAATACACTTAATTAAAGCTTATAAGGGCATAAAGGGGTCAAATAAAGGATAAGAAAGGTGTAAATAGTGAATTTGTGCCTAGACAAGCATGAAATCTTGTTACAAGACTTTACAACACTTCAAAATAGGACTTGTTTAGTGATGAAAAGGTGATTTTTAGGTGAATTGCAATGAATAGAGTCTAGAAGAGTGTAGAAATATTTTACAACACTTCACAACACCTTCACAAGATGTCATTATTTAAATTTTAGTACCTAAATATGCATGTTCAAGCCACATTACAATATAAAATCAAAGAAAAATGGACCAAACATCATGAAACAAGACCTAAAAGGCCATGAAAATGACAAGGGGCCATTTTTCTATGACACATTTAGCCCCCACTTTAGTGAGAGGATGGACTTGCTTCAAACTCACACTAAAGTGGCCATGAACATCGAGAGTAGGGTTCAAATGCACTTATGTTAGCAAGATGGAATGAAAATGATCAAGAGGGATGATAAAGCCCCCAGGATAAAGATCCCATGGAAAACTAAGCATAAGAACAAAAGAACACACAAATGTTGAGAATTGGATGAAGCTTTGATCATCTGTCCAACTAGTTGTGGATTAGATCTAGGCTGATTGAGAATGTATAATCACTTTGGGGACAAAACTCATTACAGTCTGCTATGTGAGAAGGCCCAAGTATACTCACTCTGGGGCCATAGAACTTTTGATTGTTTGTAGGGTGAGAAAGCCTAAAAAGGGGAGATACATATGCTAGTTGGTATGCACTCACAAACACAAAGGTGGCTATGGGGAAAATTCATGCCGCTAGATGGGCTTTCGGCTCAATCATATCAATTTAACAAGGTTCCGCAAGGAAAAATGTCAATTCGTGCTTCATGAGACAATCAAAGCTCTATATGTTAGAACTCATGAACAAAAAGGAAGGTACCATAGGAATGCAAGTTGCGTTATGTAAAATGAAAAAATGTAAAAATGTAAAAATGTAAAAATGCAAAAATGCAAAATGAAAAAGATGTTCAAAGGAGTCTTGTTAAGTTCATGCAAGGTCAGTCACTTAGGGAACATTGTGTCTAATGTCTCCAAGAGAGGACATTTCAAAGAATAGTATATTCACAACTTAGGGGATGCAGTGCATCGCATCAAGCCACCAAGAGGAATGCAATATGCTAAGATAGATCACACTTATGAAGGACATCACACCCAATGTCATCCACAAAGTGATGAATGCATCGTATGAAACAACAAGGCTACACTAGGAACCAAGAATGCAAATTAATTAATGGTAATGTATGTCCCCACTTTAAAGGAATTGCTACACATCGTTCTGTGAGCAATTACTTTAAAGTAGCAAAGGAAAGAAAATGCAAAAGGAAAACAAGACATGAGAGCCAACTTGGAAAGCCCTATGCCAAGTCATATGTTTCAAAGTTCGGTTACGTCATGTCAACGAAAATGAAAAACAAGGAAAGGGAGTTGTCCCCCAGAAAAGAGCACACCAAACACATAAGGGATCTATGGTTTTGGGGTCAGTATGTTCGTTGTTGCAATGTATTTATTAAAGAGATCATAACTATCATCATTCCCCAAAGCACATAGATCTAGAAGAATGACACAAAGAGAGCGAAAAAAGAAAAGAAAATGAAAGTCCATTTTGGGTCAACATGGAAGAGACATTGCGGTCTCGATGCTTTGCATCATCCCAAAAAGGAAAACACAAAAGAAAAAAGAAAATGAAAAGGTGATAGAAAATGAAAAAGCTTTTGGGTCAAAATGAAGGAGACATTTTGGTCTTAATGCCTTGCATCATCCCCAAAAGGAGAACACAAAACAAAAAGAGAAAAAGGCAATGCACAACATATAGAAGAATAAAGGTACAAATAGAAGTGTACGACGATAGAGAAAATATTAAACACATGTTATAGGGGAATACAATACACACATGAAGGAAAAAGAAGCAAGTAATGCAAATGGAAGTCAACCATTAACGAAGTTATTGGTTTCTCAATCTTAAGCAACTAAGCGGAAAGGAATAACATAGTTAAGAGACAAAGACAAATCCATTACAAGGACAAGGCTAACAATTTCTTATCCCCACAAAGTGTAAAGGCAAGAATGAGACAAGGTGAGTGATGGAAAAGGATCATGCGATAGTGAGAATAAAGAATTCTACAACTATGGCATGATGATGGTATTTGGTTGCTTTAAGGTAAGATGGGGAAACAATCGGTATCAATGAAGTGATACTTATCTAGTATGTCCTTCAATGTTCGACATTCTTCTGTTCAATGACCAAGAATGGGATGATATTTGCAAAATTGTATGTTAGAATCTTTAGGACAAATAACCAACCTATTCATAGGTGGTAAAAGTATAGGGCCTTTGTTTAAAAGCAGTTGAAGTCTCCTTTCACATTCAGGTGGAGGATGAATAGGAAACTTGAGTTTCTTTAATTTGTAAGGTCATTTTTGCTTGCTATATTCTCCTTGTTCATGAATAGGAGGAAGAGGACCCATGGGAATCCTAGCATCCTTGCCATTAGAAGGGGGTAATGGTTGTTCATGTGGAAGGAGAATTTTTAAGTTGGGAGGAGCATCCGAGATCACTGTACCAGCATCCCAAAGTCTCCTAGGTTGAGAAGGGAGTCTATCAAGATGAGAAGGATCTTGATATCCTAATCCCTGTTGTGTGTGCTTCGGTTGGTTGTTGTTTAAGAAGTTGGTGAATGCAATGTTCATGTTTTGTGTCACAACCTTGTTTGCTTAGAATGGTAAAACATTTGCCATACATTTCTTCAAGGTTTATGGGAGTGTTTGTGATTTTGTGATCGTAGAATGGTTGAATTTTGTTTAGAGGAACTAGGTCCACTTGAGGGAGTAACCTTAGGTTCTTCATTGATTTCAGAATGTAAGTATGGAAAGTGATTAGGAGGTGCAACAGTAGGGAGATCTTGTGACTTCATGGATGGATAGAAGGTTGCATTGGCTTCAAGGTTGTCAAGGCATTAATTTAAGAACTTGTTCATGATATCATCATCTTCTCCAATGATGTCTACATCATAAGGAGGACAATCGTGAGGAGTTGAAGGAGCGAGGGGAAGTTCAAGTTCATTAGGATCACAAACAAAGGCACAATTGGACATGTCTACCAATGATTTTAATGAATTCCAAAACTTATTAAAAGAAAATACCATGATGCAAGTAAACTAAGATGCAAGAAATAGATGAAAACAAAGAATCTAAAAAGCAAAACAAAAAGTTACTGCAAACAATTGTAATTCCGGAAGATGCCAGAAAATGTCTGAAAATGTTGTGTAAAAAGTGCAGAGGGACTGATTCTCCCAAGGTGGTGAATGAGTCCTAGTATAATTTTTTTGTGCTTTTTAGAAATTTAAAATAATTCTAATGCTTTTCAAAATGCAATTAAGGATGCAGAATGTAGATTTTTAGTTTTTTCAACGATATGCAATGCAAAAATGAACACTAAACAAAGTTTTTACTAATACAATATGAGAAGTCCTAGAATGCAAGAACAAAACAATGGGCTGATGCAAGAAGTTGGGTACACAAAAAGCTCAAAAAGTGGAAATGTTTTTGCTGTTTTTTAGAATTTGTCACATTTGGACTGAAAATTTGAGGCACTTACACAATGAATATTAAAAAATGTCAGTAATATGAAATCTAAAATTTTGAATCAAGTTTCCAAATATGTAAATTATTAAAATACCCATATTATAGAAATTAAATTTTGATAGGGATCTATAAAAACCACTTTTTAAAAGTCCCTGTTTTTTTACCATACCAAGCAGGTGTACGGACAACACTTTTTGACCCAAATAAAATTATTTTGATAATTCCTTTTGGGAAATGAGAGCTAACAACATGAAGTTTGATGTGGATTTTTTATTGTAATTTTTGGTTGAATATTTTTTTTATTAATTTTTTATTGGCCTTAATTGATGTTTTTTAAAATCAATGTGTACGGACAACATAATTGGACCTAAAAAAAATATTTTTTGACTCTTTTTTTTTCATTTTGTAGAGAATTGTCTGAAGTTTGATGCCATGTAATTTTTTTTACAAGAAACTTAACCAATAAAAAGTTATTAAAAAACCAAAAAAACCTGATATTTTAAGTTTAAGGACTAGTTTGCTTAGAAATTAATCAAAAAATAGCAAACATAATCCACTCAATAAAAATTATATATTTAGAAAGTAGAAATTGTGTTCTCTAATGGGTTTTAATTTTATAGATTCATTCAGAAAAAAAGTCCATCAGCTATGTTGTCAAAGTTGGACATTCTTCTTCAATCTGCCTTAGTTTTTTAGTTGCAGGTCAAAGGCTAAGGCTCGGATTGCCAAGCCTTTTCCAAGCCTAAAACCAAGCCTAGAAGTGGTGTGGAAATTCAACTTTTAAATAATGCGTACGCGTTATTCAAATGAAATGCGTACGCATTCTGTAACGCATACGCGTTACCTATTGACCCGTTGGGAAAACAGAACGCGTACGTGTTATTAAACGTGTATGCATTTTTTGAAAATAACGTGTATGTGTTTCATAATGTGTACACATTTCATAACGCGTACGCATTTCTAATATATCCATTTTTCACTTTGGAAAATTTTGGTAAAACACGATTTTCCTGCAACATTCCTTTTCTGTAGTACAGTCCGAAAGTGTCATTTTCTGCATTTTTTATTACAAATTTGTCTTGTGCAGGGCATATTCTATTCAAATCGTTGGAAGAGACAAAGTGTAGGTTGAATTTTCTGAAGTGGAATCAAGTGCAAGAACTTTTGACAAGAAAATTTGAAAAAAGTGAATTTTTGGATGTACTCATGATGTTTTTGTACTTCAGAGTTTATAGAAAAAATGATCTTCATAGTACTTAGTTTAATTTGAATATTTGAAGGAGGTGGAAATTTGAAAATAAATTTTTTGAATTATTTTTTTTTTCATCAAAGAGGGTTTGGTAACCATGGGTGATAAGCAAAGACAAAAAAAAAGATGTAGAAAGTTAATGACACTTGAAGAAGTTCAAGCAAATAAAGATAAGGAGGCAAAAATACAAAGGGAAAGGAGAGAAAGGAATCGTCAAATGAAAGATTTGGAGGCATCTTGTTCCAAGAATGTTGAAGAGGAAGCCATGAATGATGAAATGAATGTAGATGATGCAAATGTGGAGATGGTGAATATAGAAGAAAATGCAATTACGAAGATAAACCCAACTATGCCTTCAACTTCAACTTTGAATGATATGCAAACAACTTCGGGTGTGTCTTCAAATCCACCTCCCAATGATATGGAAAATGCACCTATTCAAACAATCTATCCAGGTATGTGTTCAAACCCAGTTTCTCATAATATTGATATTGCTTATTTAGATGAAGTTGGATACACCATTGATGAGATCAATAATATTAGGGTTGAAACAATGCAGAAATAAGAAAATGATGAAATTATATCTTATGAGAATGAAATCCCTCATATTAATGAAAATGATAATGAAATTCCTTTTACATTTGAAAATGAAAATGAAACCCCTTGTGTGAATGAAAATGAAACTCCTATGGATGAAGGTGAAAATATTTTTTTTACAATTGAAACAAATGTGCTAGATAACCTTCATGGTAAAGTTTCTTCGAGACAAATTAGAAATTATATAAATAAAATATATAAAATATTTGTTTATAGAAAGAAATTAGGATTCCAATGTCAACTCATGGTGCAATTGATGAGAATGTTGAAAATGAGAAAAGTGATGAAAAAATTAGGTGTTTTTGTAAAATCAATAAAGAAAGATGATTCAGTAGAACAAGTCATATCTAGTGTTGCTAATTCTATTGATGTTATTGGTAAGAAAATTCGATCGAAAGATAAGAATGTGGCTTGTCGTGCAATAACAACTACTCTAGTTGATAAAAACAACTTCAAATAAAAGAATGTTAAGTAAGATTAGTAAATGTGTAAAAGTAAATCCTAGAACTTTGATAAGAGCTGCTAAAAGAAGAGAAAGTATTGAAAAGGATCCTATTAATCAATGTTGGAGTTTTAGTGGTAGACTCCCAAGATCAAACATGAAATTAACTAATGAAATTAAATATTTAATCCATTAATTTTGGCATGATAATACAAGAGTATCACCTAACATTAGAGATGTCTTAAAATTAAGGGTGGGTTCCAAAATTAATGAACCTCATCCAAAGCATCTCTTAGATATGACTCAAACTGAATTATATAAAAAAAATTAGATGCTTCAATCTTACCATTGAATATTAACATAAGTCAAAGATCATTGAAAAGTGTAAACCTTGGTATGTTAGAATTAATGAAGCAACGAATCTCTTGTTGTTGTAAGACTCATGTACAATTTCATTATTATTATGATATATTTTGATATATACGATGCACTTTGCATGCTAACCAAATTATGTAGGACATTTGTGGCATTAATATGCCACCTGAAAGAATCAAATATTTTATAGCAGGTTTGTTTTGTGATCCCTCTTTAAATGGAAACTCATTTTTTTTAAAGCATGCATTTATGGAGAATGCGATAGATGTGGTAACTTTTCATTATTAGGAGAATGTATGCATGAAAGTAATTTAGATGAATTTGGACAACAATTAGTGGATGTAAAAAAATTTAAAAATGTTGAGTATTCTTTAAAAGATGGAAAAATTGGAAAACATGTTGAGCTAATTGTGGAAAAAGTTAGTGTGCATGCTTTTATTAATGAATTTAAAGATAAGTTTGTACCTAAATATGTTCAACACTCTCATAATGCTCATTGGCTTGATAATCAATTTCGTTTATGTAAAAGCACATTCCCAATTGGAATTATATTGTCAGTTGTTGATTTTGCTGAAAATTATACTCTTGCTCCACAAGAAGAAATTCAATCACAGTATTAAAATTCAATGCAAGTAGCTATATTTGTTCACATTGTTTATAGACATGCAGAATATAGTACAGAAGATAATAGGAAAATTTTGAGAGAGTGCCATTTTTATGTAAATGATAATCGATTACATTCATCTGAGTTTGTACAATATTGTTTTGATATATTCTATAAAAATTTAAAAGAGAGAGGAATTCAAATGCTAGAACATCTCATATGGTCAGATAATTGCACAGGTCAATTCAAAAATGCTAGAATGTTTGATTGGTTATGTATAGTTCATAAGGAAAATAATATCCAACACATATGGAGTTTTTTTGAAGCTGGTCATGGTAAGGGAGAACACGATGGAGTAGGTGCATGTGTGAAAAGAGCTCTTGCTAGAGAGCAACTAAAATTTGAGGATGTTGCGAAATTTAGAGATGCATGTGCAATTGTAGATTGGTGCAATACCAAATTATCTACAAGAACAAGTGAGAGCTCAATAATTGGACACTTCTTTTGGTTAGTTGAAGAAAATGATATTTTTTCTCGACAAGATTGTGAAACAATTAATGGATCTGCAAAATGGCATTCGTTTAAGAGTTCAAATGTAAACACATGGACAATATGGACAAGGGAGTTGGCATGTTTTTGTCAATTTTTTATTGCAAGTGATTGGGATGCATGTGAAAATATGGAATGGGTTGAACAATGGCAACAAAGAGCCTTAACGCCTACATCGACAAATGTTCAACATGGAATGATAATTGAAGATAATCAAGTGTTCGCATCAGATGATTATGATCGTGTTTTAGATCTTGTACAAGAAGGTACATTATTTATTGAGTTGAATTTTGTATGTATGGATATTTATATGTGAATTAAATATAAGTCACTTTTTATTGAATTTTATATTTATTTTTGCAGGACATTTGTATATTGTTGTTGCACCTGAGGGGAATGAAGAGGAGACAGATTACTAGTTGGCTAGATGTGTTGAGAGAAAACATAAGTTGGCACATCCTAGAGTGGATGATGACAACTTTGAGTATCCAACTGGTTCAGTGGTTGTTGTTGGTACCTAGCTTTGAAAATAGTTGATGAGAAAGAATGGCTTGCCTACATTTGAAGATTATGGAAGACACAAGAAGATTATACATTATTCACATTTGATTTTGGCAACCAATATAAAACTAGTTAGATATCAAGGGAGGCCTGCTAATAAAGTTTTATGGAAACTTTCAATTGATGATCACGAGACAATCATAGATGCATTAAAAAATAGAGAGGATGCAGATGGTACAACAGAGTAAATAAATATTGGTAAGCATATCTAGTTGTTTATATAGTTAATTGATATATATATATATATATATATCTGTATTTAATCATTTCCTAACTAAATTTTTATATCATTTTTTGTTTCAGGTCTCCCAAAATTAGATGCTTTACAAACAAAAGAGGAGATGCACATATATTACAATGGAATTCAAATATAGAGATAGGTAACTATATATAGTTCTAGATACATTTAATTGATAGTATAAATTCATTATCTCAACTCCCCTTAGTCCACCCTCTTGCATCCCTTCAAGTCATTCTATCAACTCCCCTTAATCCACCATCTTTCATCCCCTTAATCCATCCTCTTAAAGCACCCTTAAGTCATATCCTCTTACATCCTTGTAATCCATAATCTTGCATTCCTTAAGTCACTCTCATAATTCCCCTTAAGCCATCCTCTTAGGGCCTATTAATATCCATATTGTAAGGTTCATAACATGCATCCCCTTAATCCACTATCTTACATCCCTTTAATCTATTCTATCAACTCCCCTTAATCCACCCTCTTACACCCCCTTAATCCACTCTCTTACATCCCTTTGAGTCACTTTATCAACTCCCCTTAATCCACTCTCTTACATCCCTTTGAGTCACTTTATCAATTCCCCTTAATCCACTCTCTTACATCCCTTAAGCCATCCCCTTAAAGGACTCTCATAATTATGATATATTTTGATATATAAGATGCACTTTGCATGCTAATCCATTATATCAACTCCCCTTAATCCACCCTCTTACATCTCCTTAATCCACCCTCTTACATCCCCTTAATCCACTCTCTTACATCCCTTTGAGTCATTTTATCAACTCCCCTTAATCCACCCTCTTACATCCCCTTAAGCCATCCTCTTAAAGGACTCTCATAATTCCCCTTAAGCCATCCTCTTAGGACCTGTTAAGCCATATCCTAGGGTTCATGAGATGCATCCTCTTAAACCATCCTCTTATCTCCCCTTAAGCCATTCTCTTAAGACCCCCCTTAAGCTATATATCCTCTTAGGTCCCCTTAATCCATCCTATGGCAAACATCTTTTGAATTTGTATGGAATTTACTATATACTATTCTTTTCTCACATGATTTTTTTCTTAAATGAATCATAAAAATTGTAGTTACTTACATTAATTATTTTTGCAGGTTCTCATCAAGTCGATCTACGAAGTGATTGTTGAACTGAAAAATTATTTTATCAAGAGACTATGTAAATGTCAATTTTTGGTCTTCACCTAAAAGTTGATAAGTTTTAATTGTATCTACATGCACATATATGTTTCATCATATTATATAGTTGTAATAAACATCTTGATATACATTATATATGTTTGTTCAATGTCACTTTTTAAATATCTTGTTCCAATTTTATAGATTATACATTTCATGTCTTGTATTTACCACATTTTATATAATTATTCAATTGTATAGATTATACATTTTATACATGTACAAGGAGATAGTTTTTTGGTTTATTGATTCAAATATTTGCTATCTAATTGGAAAATAGTTAAAGTTATCTGCCCTTAATTTATTATGAATACGATCTAAACTATTTAAGGAATGTTTTAATTTGTCACCTGACCATGTGATAAATTATATATATATATATATATATATATTAAATTTGATTCTAGATAAGAATTTATATAGTGCATGTAATACTTGAATATTAGATAAAATATAAATAGTCTAATGTATGAGTGCATATAATCATGAAAATGAACATAACAAGATATCATAACTGACTGCAATATATAATCATCATATTTTAAAGTCAACTGATATAAATAAACACAAATATGATAATAACATGTTCAAAGTAAAACTAGAGATAAATAGTCCATAGAATTTATATGTCAAGTCCAACACATATATTTAAATAAAATTAGAGATCTATAGTCCATAAAATTTATTTAAACCATCTAACTTTCAGGCTGATCGGTCAAATCAAGTCTCCTCTTTGTTCCATGTTGACTAGATGTACCCGCATCATGCTGTAAAAGAGTACAAGAAACTTGAAATTAGATTTAAATTTATTTCTAGAAATTTTGATATAATTAAACATATTTAAACATGAAAATATAAACTTATAGATAAAAATAAATTTAATTAAATATCTAGTATTTATATAGTAAAAATGATTTCTAGTATGCATAAATTACCATTTGATCATGTGAATCTGTAACTGGTGCATTTTCTTCAATGGGTAGCATAACTGTCACTTGAGAAGATGCAAATGCCTGATCTACTATATCCTGCATATTCATATAAAGCAAACAATATGTGAAAAACTCGAATATATATATATATATATATATATATATATATATATATATATATATATATATATTTAAAAGGTCCATAAAATTTTTATAGGAGATTTAAAGTAGAGTTTACAACCTCGAATGATATGACCTCATGATCACGCACCTGAGATTTCCCATGCATAAACGCCAATGATGTCTCAGGTGCACGGTCGGCCATGGGTATCTCATGAAATTCCTGCATATAGATGTACAACAGTTCGTATAGATCATTGACACATGTGTATGTAAATGAAAAAATTAAATTAGATCTATGATGTCTATTTAATTTAAACTTAACAAACTTTTGAAAGTACGCACATGTGCTGATGATGTCTCAGGAGCGCTCACCACTGTAACTTGTGGTTGGTAAGTACTAGGTATTGTATGACCTCCCTGCATCTAGATATAATATATCAATTCACAAATGTGTACAAATTCAAATTAAATTAGATATATATATCCACACAAATTATTTAATATATATATTGGTTCAAGTACCTGTCCAAAAGGTGAGCCTAGATCTACAACACTCGACATATGCACACAATGATCATATTGAGTTTCAGGCATCACGTGATCATGCATCTACACCAAACACTTATTGAATTAATATTATATTATATATAATTTGATGTTATTATTTACATGAATTTTTCATATTTCAAACTGGAATTAAATTTAAGTTCAAAAGATGAACATATCTGTGTAGGACGATCCTCAGAATATAGTAAATTCAGGTATGACCCTGTCCCAGATGCATGTGCATCGCCTGAAGTGGATGTCTGAGTATCCCTGTAGCCTGAGCCTCCATGCTCTCTATTGGCCACTTCAGTGGCCGCGTGTGTAGACTGCTGAGTGAGATGTCCTAAAAGTGAACTCAATTCTCCTAATGTCAATAACATGGTTTGCTGCTGAAATGTAGTAGGAACACTAGGAGAAGGAAGAGGAACAATAGGAGCAATTGGAGCACGTCGCTGAGGATCGACACGTGCTCCTAGTCTATGTTGAGGCATGCCACACCCAACTCCCTGAAATGACCTCATATCAAAATAGTTGGGTTTTTTACCCAACTCAAACTCAGCCCATAACTTTCTCAAAAAGTATAAGGGCACCTCACTATTGCCATGTGGTGGAGTATCAAACACCATCCACCATCTGTCCCAAAAATGTGTAGCTATCTGCGGGTGCCTACACCATAAAATTGAAATTCATTTTTTCGTGGGTGGAATGGGTTGGTTTGTTTGGGGATTAATAAAATATTGGCACATGGCTTGTTTGGTAATTTTCAGGTCATTGATTTCTTTATATGACAATCCATCCACATAGAATTGTCTCCTCTCTTCTCTCCATTGATGGAACCTAACTAGGTCCGCATCAATAGATCGAACATAATCGACAATAGTTTGCATCGTAGATGCAAACCGTGCAAGATGGGGAGGGACTCTAGGATCATTTTTTATAAGATCTATATTTCCTTGAATGACAATGAGGTTTGCTCGAATATTCTCTCTTAATTGATCTTCATCAACTATAGGAGGGGGTGGGGGGTTTGGCGGTGGAGAATGTGGAGGTGTGCTAGGGTTATGTTCATGTGGTGGATTGGGATGTATGGGATCTATAGGAATTTCTTGATTGGGCATAAAATCCTCTAAATTAAACAACGGATCCATGTGAGCAATGATATGGCAACTGCATGTTAAACAATTAAAATATATATATCAACAAACTAATTAAATAATGCACACAATTTGAAAGTTATTTAAAAATCACATTGAACATGCACAAATTCAAAATATATTTCATTTGAAGAACATTTGATTTATAACATTAAATAAAATCCATAACATTAAAAATTCATAGCATGTACACACATTAAATTGAGTCCAGTGTGGGGTTGTTAATATGAAGGGTAGATTTATGAAATTATGGGGTTCTATTAAAATTTATTTAATCTCATTCATTATTTTCAAATAATACTAAAGATAAGAATGAAAAATTAATAGATGACATTGAAAGGGACACATAGATTTATGGTAGTGACCTAATTGCAATGTACAAAATATAAAAAAAGATGAGTGAGGTTAAGCTCTATTCACCAAATTTATCCCCTTAAGAAATGTCAAATTCCCCCTCAAGACATCGATTTACAATTTAGGGTATAGGATGGCTTAAGGGGATCTATGTGTAGTAAGGTCTTAGGACAAAATGGTCCATGGCTTAAGGGAATAAAATTTGGTGAAGTTTCCTAATGCAACCAAATTTCATTTTAAGGTCCTACAATTCAAAATGAATAGATGTATTAATCAAGTATGACAAAATTTAATTAAATCCGAGGACATAAATTGATTTATCTAAAATTTCAAATTTAATGTATATAGATACTATTATAGTTTTTTATATTTTAAATATATCTTTATTTGTGATTAAATATTATTAAAGGCTACCTCTAGGAATACTCTCCTAGGTCTAGCTAATCCCAAAGTGAAGGAAAAATTATTCATTCTCAACAATCAGAATGGTATTTAACTCTTTATTTTAATGAGTTGATCCATACATCCTTCAAGAATATCATCTCCCTAGCATAAGTGGATTGATCCCTATACACATAATACACTATCAACACTTTAAAAATATATATTATTCTAGACCACCCAACTATAATTTTAATGCAACCTATATGTATAGGTAGACCAAAAAATTATACAACTCACACATCTTGAGTATTACCACATATAAATTCAATATTTCATTAGTAATATGCACAATATTGATAGCTAGTTATAACATGTATATCCTTCATTACTGGTACTAGATATTGAATCTAGATCCAACTTGATGTAAACCCACAGAAAAGTAACCATAATTTAGGAACACAACAAGAAACCACCAAAAAATTAAATTCCCAAAGATATTCCAATACTTCTTCATTTAGAATGGCATAACTAACCTTCTCAAATTAAGTCCAAAGAATAGATATTTAAATTTACATCTCTCTCCATCTACAAGAATCCTAAATAACACTCTCTTCATATTAAATTTATAAAACTACATATTTTGATTTTACATGTATACCTATAAAACCATACATGTATCTCTAACTCTATTTCAACATCTTTAAATAGAAATATATGAAAACACCAAAAATGAAATCCAAAAAATTGAATATCATAGATATACAAGACAAAAAAAATTAGTAAAAATTATAAAACCCACATATCAAAACAACATGAATCTATAACATGCAAGTACAAATATCTAAAAATGCTAGAGGGTTATCTAGGAAATTTAAGCAACCAAAATATTCCACAACCATCACTTTGTACATCCAAATAGAAGAACAAGGTTTTTTGGGAGCTTCTAGGTCGTGCTAAGAGATCAACTCTACAACTAACATGTAATGAGGGTTCAATAATCCAATTCTTCTATTTAACCATGGATTTAAAGAATGAAACCAACATAAGAACTTTAAATAGTATTCAAAACAACTAGTACTTTCTCATGTAACTAAGAAGCCAAAAGCAAGAACCCAACATGAAAAATCTTCCATTTTGTACATGACCACATAATACATGAAAATAGAAATTTAATCTTAGAGGATAGTCTCATAATACCAAATAAGATCTACAACTATAAAGGAAAAAAGAGAGAAATAAGAATATATGCAACTATAAGAAGGAAAGAGATATAAATATACTTTATGAATCCTATTTCAAGAATAACTATCATTTAATTTACCACACAACTCAATGCATTGTTAGATGATTTATGGTTATAATATACTCATAGGGATTCTATAGAATACAACAATGATATCAAAAATCCTAATCCTATTAAAAAAAAGGATAGAATAACTCTATAAAATACATTGCATACATCTTCTACCCCAAGAATCCAATATATAGACATAAGGATTCCTAGGAAATAACAAAATGGCAACACCACAATCACTAATAATGCATGCAAATACTATGGTAAGTAATTTTTTATGACTCTCACATGTGTTGACCCATCCTAAAATAGATAATAACTCTTACACAATCTCTTTATTTCAACTTCACTATACAAGTTGGCCTAAGTAACTCTCAAGAACTCATCTAAGAGACACAAGATCTCTAGATAGTGGGACAAAGTAGTTAAGAAGAAATTATAAGTTTAGTTCACTAACATTAAAATTTATAATCTCATTCATTGCTTTCAAAGAATACTAAAGATAAGAATGAAAAATTAATAGAATACATTCAAAGGGACACATATATATGCACTAGTGACCTAATTGCAATGTACAAAATAAACAAAGATGAGCTTGAGCTCTACTCACCAAATTTTGAGAACTTCTTTGATCCCCTTAAGAAATGTCATACTAGGACCCCTTAAGACATCGATTTACGATTTAGGGTGATAGGATGGCTTAAGGGGATCTATGTCTAGTAAGGTCCTACAACAAAATGAATGCTAAATAAAGGGTTTAGGGTTTAGATTTAGAGATTTGATGACATGAAAACATATAGAAGACACATGATGGATTTTGAACCTATTTGGACCTCCAAGCACTCTTGGATGATTTAAAAAGGAAGAGGAGATCTAAACCCTAAACCCTAGACCCAATTTTTTTTCTAATCATACATTTTTTGAAACGTTTTTATGACATATACTCTTCCTTTGAATATTTATATAAATTCTAGATGTGCATGGCTTTTCAAAAAAAGAACCTAACTGCCACTAAGTGAGGAATCAATTAATCAATTCAATAAATAAATAATCTTAGAAAATAAACCTTTGGTTATAGAATTGAAAGGCAACCAAATTTAATTATAAGGTCCTACAACAAAATGAATGCTAAATTAGGGTTTAGGGTTTAGATTAAAAGAGATTTGATGACATTAAAACATATATAGAAGACACATGATGGATTTTGAACCTATTTAGACCTCTAAGCACTCTTGGATGATTTAAAAAGGAAGAGGAGATCTAAACCCTAAACCCTAGACCCAATCTTTTTTCTAATCATATATTTTTTGAAACATTTCTATGACATAGACTCTTCCTTTGAATATTTATATAAATTCTAGACGTGCATGACTTTTCAAGAAAAGAACCTAACTGCCACTAAGTGAGGAATCAATTGATCAATTCAATAAATAAATAATCTTAGAAAATAAACCTTTGGTTATAGAATTGAAAGCCAACCAAATTTAATTTTAAGGTCCTACAACAAAATGAATGCTAAATTAGGGTTTAGGGTTTAGATTTAGAGACTTGATGACATGAAAACATATAGAAGACACATGCGAATAAATTTTTACAAGTAAATGAGAAACCCTACCACCTAAACTTAGTGCTTTAAATAAAATATGTGACATTCTAGGAATAGCTTCAATCTATAGCCCATTTAAGGTTTATGTAAATTAAGGTAAATAGCCCATTTTAGGTTTACGTAAATTACAGTAAATAGGGTTTTAGGTTTACGTTTTAGGGTTTAGGTCCAAAGATTAACCTACAATGTAAATTAGTTTTTAGGGACCTATGTAAATTTTGTAACCTAGGGTTTTGAAATTTCTACGATTTAGATGTGTTCAATTTAGGTTTAGTTTTTAGGGTTTTCAATTTACAATTTAAATTTCTTCATTTCGTTGACGTTATTGGTTTTTTAAATGCAATTAAAAACAATAAAATATTGAACTAAACAAAAATTGAATATTAATTAAAAAACAAAAAAAAGATATAAACCAAAAAAAATGAGGACATTGAAAGAACCTGGAAGTCGACGAGGTCGCTAGTGTTGATGGGAGGAGCTGGTAGTGAAAATTTGGTGGCCTCTAAAACACATACGCGCTCTCCTTTCTTCTAATCAGCCTCTGATCAAAATGGTAGAAAATGAATTACAGTATAAAAAAATAAATACTTTCTCGAAATGCATACGTGTTTAAAAACGCGTACGGGTTTTAGGTTCGCGTACCCAAGTCTGAACGCATACGAGTTCGGATCCAGGCTCGGGTACCCGATCCGTAACACGTACGCGTTTCTTTGAAAATGCGTACATGTTTCTTGCGAGACTTTTTTTTTCCCTGAGATTTCCCCTCTTCGTGTACCCAACTTCTTGCTTGTACCCCAATATGTTAATTGAATGTTGATGCAAATGTAAACTAGGATGAAATATGTGAATGAAATTAGAAATGCAAAGTGTTAAAAATGTAGGTTCACCAAAATGAATCATAGATTTTTGGCACCAATGCACTTCTCTAGCTCTTCTAGGGTTTTTCACCTAAAAGGAGAGAGGTAGGGCCAAAAATACTAAATGGGTTCATTTAAATTATGTAATGTTTGATGTTATCTAAGCTAAATGAAGTGAAATAAATGCAAGTGATTTAAATGAATGATTATGAATGCAAAAATAATATTTAAACTATGCTGGAAAACACACTATGATATGCAAACAATGAACTAAGAAAGAATAAAATGCAAAACAGAAAGAGAAAGGTTAAATCAAAGTGCACCTTGGTAGGATTTGAAGAATATAGAATAGTCTGCATGTTGTCTGAGATTACTAAAAATAAATAATGGGACTCATTTTCCCAGGGTGGTGAATTAGTCTTGCTCCTTGTGAAAAACTATCGAAAGCAAGTTTCTGACTGTCAGGATCCAAAATCTGACAAAATCTAGATTTTTAGTCTTAAGGTGGGACTCATTCACCATTGGTGGCGAATCAGTCCTCTCCCAAAATTTTGAGAAATCAGGAGACAACTCTGCACCATCAGATCTGGAAATGTCTGCTTGTCGGGTTGCCGAAGTCAATTTTGTAGGAAACAAACATAAAACCTTCTCCAAGCTTGAAATATGATAGATTCGACTTGAAGCACCTAGTTGACTTGTTGAACAATCTTCAATCACCTAATGCTTGTTAAATCTGCATACCTAGGTTTGCAAACACACATGGAAGAGGGGAAAAATGGTTGAGGGTTAGCAAATAGGGGTTTGCTTTGGTCAAACCCCACTTTGGTAATCAAACCCTTAATAAAATAATGAAATGCAAGCGAATGATAAATAAATAACATGCAAATGCTATCAACTTACCAAACCCTTGTTGATGAAAATATGAAGTTATAAGATGCTTGAATGCTTGAGTGAATAGGTGAATGAGTGAACTTGATGAATGTGGAGATGTAAAATGAGGTGAAAATCACTTATTTATACACAATTGTGCCTTAGTAACCTATTAATACCTCATCATAGGTTGACATCAAGTGATTTTGAATAAAAATCCAAAAGGAAATTTAAAATATTTTGAATTTGGAGCCAAGGGGGACTCATTCACCACCCATGGTGAATGGGTCCCACCTAGGCCCTGAAAATAGGTGTCAATAATTATCTTGTATTTAATATTGTTTGTCACACTTACATTCAAAATACACTTAATTAAAGCTTATAAGGGCATAAAGGGGTCAAATAAAGCATAAGAAAGGTGTAAATATTGAAGTTGTGCTTAGAAAAGCATGAAATCTTGTTACAAGACTTTACAACACTTCAAAATAAGAATTTTTTAGTGATGAAGATGTGATTTTTAGGTGAATTACAATGAATTGAGTTTAGAAGAGTGTAGAAATGTTTTACAACACTTCACAACACCTTCACAAGACGTCATTATTTGAATTTTAGTACCTAAATATGCATGTTCAATCCACATTGCAATATAAAATAAAAGAAAAACAGACCAAACATCATGAAACAAGACCTAAAAGGCCATATAAATGACAAGGGATCATTTTTATACAACACAGTTTGTTACTATCCCAAGGTGGTGGAAAGGACATCCAAGCTCTTGATATCATGACAAGATGTATTTATGAGAGCTCGTTTTGTGGGATTTTAAAGTGATGGAAGTGATCGACGTTACACACATAAACAATAGACATAATTTTGTGTAAACTTCTGGGTAGAAGACATGGAGACACCTATCCGTTTGATGGCCACGTGCAAGCTTTGGGTATTCTTGGGAAAGATAACTAAAAGTAGGTTGTGTTTAGTGTTTAAAGACTAGGAGCCTCTGGTTTTGGGTACGATGGAGTTGATATTGGGAAAAGAATTCATGGTGTCCTCAGAGCATTACTGTATGAATGTGGAAATTGCATCGTATTTCTTTGTGGCTCTCTTGGACCTACAACTTCCAAAGGCACTGGTGTTGCTTATGGCTTGAAAAATGATCATGGAAAACTTGCTAGGAGGGGTCAAAGATACCATAATTATTGTGGAATTGGGCGTGGGTATGCTGCAACCACAAGACTTTCCCAGAGTATTTCTACCACATATATGCGTAAAGCGTTATCCATTCCTCTTGGATGTAAAGGGAAGGAAGCTAGAATATCACAAAAAATGGGCATGACGAGGTGTGGAATTCTTGAAGGTGTGGATGTACCTGGAGGCAGCGCTGAGGGTAGATTGGAAGGAGCAATTCTATGAGTACTTGCAAGATGAAGGCATGCTTTCAGAGTGATGGTGGTTTCTATGGGGTGATTGTAAGAAAATTTTGATGGTCTTATGTATGTATGTCTAGTTTCCTATCATGCTATGGTATAGTAGGTAGCGGGTGAAATACTTTTGTATTTTGTAAGGGTTGGAATAGTTGGGATCTAGTGTATTGTCAATTCGGGTGGTAGTTGTTTGGTCTAGTTCGAATACAGGGGTGGGGGAACATAATTGAACACTTCACCACTGTGATGGAGTTTGTACACTCAATTTTGAGTTAATAAAAATATATTTAAGTATCAAAAAAAGAAGTAAAAATACTAAACATTGGTTTTTGACAAAAAATGGACACACAAACAAAATAAATTAAAGACAAAATCCTTAACATAGTCAAAATTTGAAAAAATTACATCATTAAATAGCTAAGAGAGAGCTTAACATTACCTAGGTGTTTATTTTACTCGACCTTGAAATACATGCAAAGCTTATGGTTAGCATGAACAAGATAATATGAAATTTTGTATAATATGTAAAAACACGTTTTTAGACATTGGAAAGGTAGTCCAAGCCTTTGGGTTGCAAATGCAAAGAAAATCCAAGACGAAGGCTTGGGTATTCCCAAAGCAGGACAAAACACAAGCATTTTATAACGTTCTCACGTTATTTGAATGCATTGAAAAAATGTGAGCATATTATAATGTGCTTGTATTTTGGATTGCATTAAAAAAAATTCTTCTCTGTTTTTCTCTTTATTCTTGTAATCTTTCAGGGAAACTATATACATGGAATAAGTATAAGTTGACATTTACATATGGACATTTATTTTCTTATACTTTAAGTTATATTTCATGTATATAGTTTTAGGGTGTTTGAGAGTCGTTTTGGATCTCTAGGAGTTATATGAAAATTCTAGTTTTTGGAAGATCTTATAATTTTTTAGACTTAGTCAAATTTTAGTAATCAACAAGTTGTATAATTTCTCTCTCTCTCTATCTCACTCATTTTTTAAACCTTACACTCTAGACCCCTCTCTCTCTCTCTCTCTTCCCTCCCTCATTCCCTCTCCCTCCCTCCCTCCTTCCCTCTCTACTTCTCTCTATCTCCCCTCTACCTCTCTCTACCTACCTCTCCCTCCATCACTCCCTATCACTCTCTCTATTGCTATCTATATCACCTTCCTCTCTCTCTGTTACACCATGTTTCTTAGTTACTAGGTTACTTTTACCTTTATGATTAAATATGATGTTAAAAGATGACTTTGATATGCTACACTTTATTGTGGGATTACTAAATGTTTTAATACATGACTATAAAAATGTGATGAATGAATATGTATTGTAATATATGAATACTTTAATGCTTTGATGATGCAAATGAATTTCATGTGAACGACTAACTTCCTTTGTGATGTATTAAGTTGGAAGCAGGAAGGAATCAAGCCCTCAGGTATGAGAGGGGGAGTATCACTAAAGAGAAGAGCTTGGTTTGGTAACCCTAATGTTCCTATTTGAGCTATCACACACTCACACCCTATTTTGGTTAAGATGAGTCAAGTTAGTCGAGAATTGGTAAGTAAACCTTCATTCATTGTTTGGAGATGATTTGAAATAGGTTTTGGTTTTGATCTTTGATTTCTTAATTGATTCTTATGTTTGAATTACATTATTAAATCTTTGTATTGAGTTTGAGTTCTTCTTTGTGTGTGTATATATATATATATAAATTGATGATTATATACATAGAATACATATACATATATATGAATGTGAAATGATAAAATCGTGCATGTGAGCATATATGTGCATGCATATACATAAGTAGAAATACTCACGTGTACCCATGCATGGATATATCATATGCATGAGGATACCAATTGGACATAAATATAATATATATATATGTATACATTATGTATATGCATCGATCAATGAACATGTAAATGTATTTGTATATATGGATATTAAGATAACAATATATGCATATAGTATATATATTAATATATATGTATGTGTATATAAATACATACATATTAATATATGTATATATATATATAATCGTTAGCATTGGAAAATAATGATTAAATAAATGAGTATATATATTAATATAATATAACAATAGGTGTTATTCATAGAAGCTTCAATTGCCTACCATGGTTTGAAGATGGCTCAGTCTAAGGGCTTCAAAAAGGTTTGGATTGAGGGTGACTCCTTAAATGTTATCAATAACCTTAAGAAGAGTTCCCCTTCCTCTTGGTCTATAGAAACTATTATTCTTGATGCTTTAGCAATTTTGAATTCCTTTGAACAATGTTTCATTTCTCACATATATCATGAGGGAAATTTCCTAGCGAATAAGTTTGCAAATTATGAGGTTTACAAGTAAAAAGTTTGGGATAGGATTGATCCCTCCCTATTTACATCCAAGTATTCTCAATCATGATATGTAAGCCTTTTAAGGAAGGAGTTCCCTTAATGATTTTTTTAAATCATATGTTGATTGTCACGTGGCATTTCAAATCAAAGTGTGATTTTTTAAGTGGAAAATCCTTGCATTT
>VDFB02081483.1:0-18350 GCA_007258455.2 Sequoia sempervirens
ATGGACTACAATTGTTGCATCCCTATCTCAACATTTGAAAACATCATTAGGGCATGCATATTCAAACACTCAATACAAATGTGATTCAAAAAATGCTTGCGAGCGGGAGCGCTGTCGTTGAGGCCCAACGGCATTTTCTTCTTTCAGCTCTACACATGATGGGGCTATGGCTGGTTTAGCTTCTCTTGGGAGGTCTCCGGATGTGGTTTTTCCGTGTGGGGGTTGTGTGGTCGGGAGTAGCTCAGTTCTTATGAGTTTTGCAAAAGGCGTCAAAGCTCTAGACTTGGGCGCGGCTGTAGCTAGGGTAGATCTGGTTAGTGTCGGCCCTTCTCCTCTGGTGGATGGGGCTCCTTCTGCCAAGGTTGTTGGTGACTGTGCAAATGGTTTGGATCCCTCTCTCTCTGTGGTGCCACTTGTTGCTCCTGCTTCTGGTGGTGTCTTTGGCGGGGGCTCTAATGTTTTGAGATTTAAGGTGGGCTATATTCCTGGTGATGCTGCGCAGGTTCCTTTTGCGAGCCGGGTGAATTCCTTCTCTAAGGCTGCTAAAGTGGGTGCTCGACCTCCTTCTCAGCCTCGAGTTTGGCCTCTTCCTTGTGCTTGTGATTCCCCGGTTGTGGTTTGTGGACCTGAGGTTACTGAGAACGAGGATTTCTACTCGAAGCAGGGTGTGGTCTTCAGATTTAATGGCTTGTGGCCCTCCCTTCCTGACCTCCATAGCTGGGTTACAGCCTCCTAGAAGTCGTTGGTCTCTAGTGAGATTGAGCTCTATCCCAGCGCAAGGGGTTTCTTTTTAGCAACCTTCACCTCCTTCGCGGAGAGAGACTATGTGTTGGATAGGGGTGGATGTGGGGTATTCATTCACTGCCCATCAGGCCTTGGTCCCGTTCTTTCAATCCCCTTACGGAGCCATTGTATACCAGACCTATTTGGGTCTGGCTGTCGAACCTCCCTATTCAGTTTTGGGAGGATTCTTGTTATGAGGCTATTGGCAACACCATTGGTCACTTTTTGATGGTGGACTCTATGACTCGGGAGATGGGGCATACTATAGTAGCTCATTTACTAGTTGATTTGGACATCTCCAAACCTCTCCATGATGATGTAGTCTTATTGGTGGAGGATAGACCTTGGAAGCAGCTCTTGGACTATGAGGGTCTCCCCTTTCAGTATAGGAGATGCTTCTTTGTGGGTCATTTGGCCTCTACTTTCCCTCTTGCCCACCACAAAGGTGTTGCTACTTGGTGGAAGGACGCTCTCTTGGATCACCTCACGGTGGGTTCTCCTCCTTTGGATGCTTCTTCTACAAAGGTTGACCCTATTGCTTCTTCTTAGGAACCTTTGTTTGCTCCCCTTCCGGCAAACCTTCTTGTGGAGCCACTGCTAGCTCAATTTGTTGGCGTTGTTTTGTCTGAGCCTGCTCGAACTTTGTTGCTTGCCTCTGGTGTTCATTCATTTTATCTTGTTTCCTCCCTTGCGTCACTGTCATCTCCCCCATAGTTTGGTGGCTCTTTGCCCTTGGTGGCTTCGGTTGGTCCGTTTCTCTCGCCTCGCTTGATGGACTTGGATTTTGAGTCTTCCTTGTTTGTTGTGCTAAGCAAGAAGAAGAGACTCCCTCGATCTGTCGCACATTTGCAGTCTAGGGTTAAGGGAGTTAGATTAGTCACCTCATATTCTGGAGTTGTCTAGTTTAGTCTGTGTTGCGGCATCTATCTGTCTGCTGCTTCTGTGTGATCTGTCCTCTTTTCCTAGTTCATTTTTGGTTTGAACTAGCTTCTTTTTTTGGCCCTTTGGGCTTCTGTGTAAAGGGTACAGCACCTTGTAAATGTTGCTTATCTTATCAAAAACACCCAATACAAATGTTGTACATTATTGTAGTTTTACCTTTGAAGCATATGTATTTTTTATCAGTGACCCAATAATCATGTTGGATAGCATAATACACTTCACATGAATATGAGACACGTCAACTTTGTATCAAGAAAGGATGAATTTAATATCAATGGTAGGCAATACACTTGTGGAGAATCATGGAATAGTGAAGATGTATAACATGTACTATCAATCACAAGGTCATGGTCACATTCATTTAATTCATTGTATAGTAAATGATAATAAAAAGCGCATAATTTATTTATGTAATGAATAATACACTTGAAATAAAGAAATATGGTATTAATAAAGATGCATCAAAGGTTGAGCTTATAGATAAGAACTATTAGAGGAGTGTGTGTTATGAAGATCAATGTACTAAAGAAGATCAACATGAGTTTTCTCTATGTACGCACCTTTGCAAGTCATAGGAGCATAATGAATTTGATGGTAGAATTTCAAGGTTGTCTTGCACAAAGAAACTATGGCAAGCTTCATTGGTTTACTTCCATCATCTTTCAAGCATGTAACTGATGATAGTCATGTTTTTGTATGTCAACATTCCAAAAACATTGCTCACCATGTGGTTTCTATCATTGTCAAGTTTGATTCAATGATTGGTTTTGATATGACCCACCATGTCCAGCTTTCCAACTCAATATAATTGTAGGTTGGTTTGTGTATATGAATTATTTGATTTATTGTCACATGAAATAGAACATCAAGTGATGATTTTGCATTTTTTATTTTGTTCATACTACAATAGTATTTACTTTAGAAATGAAAGAAATGGAAGAGGATATAGTGTAACATCTTCTTCAATATCATACATCTGGGGGAACTAGGTATTCAAATGGATATGATTCACAAAGGATGTGGTCAATCATGAATCCAAAGATCCTTATGTGGAGAAAAAGAAGATATCATTTTCTTTATTGATGGTAAAAACACTTATGAGATAGACCCTATTTATTTGGTAAATAGATTGGAGTAGAAGGAACTGACTATCATGTTTAGGATAGATCCGATAATTCATATATTTGAGAGGATGGTAATAGTTGGAAATGACTAATTTCAACATAGCCTTCATTAAGTGTAACTAGACCAAAGCTTTCAAAATTTTCCAAATAGTCTACACCTTGATGTTGTTGCTTTACGAGATTGGATAATTAATTCTTAATTTTTGTGGTTAGACATTAAAATATTTAGTTACTTAAATGAGATGGGATAATTAATTCTTAAGTTTTGTGGTTATTAATTTATATATGTAGTTCTTTTAATGAGATTGGATGATTTATTCTTAAGTTTTGTGATTAGTAATTTACATATTTATTTCTTTAAATAATTTATATGCTTTTCTATGTTTTATTTTAACTCCCAGATATATGTATTTTAACAAGACACCTATGTTTTGATCTATTTCAATTCTCTAGCCAATAATATAATATTTTTTATATTATAAAATTGGAAACAAGTGTCCCAATCCTTTACAAAGAAGAAACAATCAAGAAATAACAACCCAGGTATAGTTGTACATAGGTGTTCAAATTTTCCTCCCAAGAAGCAATGCTACCATGCTCCACCCTTGCATTATCTTGTTTATGTTTTTTTCTCTTTCTCATGGAGTTATCTTGCATGCTTGTCCTTTTTTAAGCTTCACTTATAGAATCGTCACGCTAATAATAGAATGACACATCATATCATACATCATATTAACCAATATTATAATGTTGATAATAAGTTTCATTATGAAATACAAGTGATAATCTTGGATGGAAATAGCTTATCAAGTTTTTATCTATGGATTAGAGATGCAATCTTTTACTAAGAATCGTAGAATACAACCATTTCAAGTTTTCTTTGACTAGTGTAGCTTGAACAATATCATGAATTTTGTGTTAACTTTTTATTTTTATTTTGGGTATTCTATACAATTAAATATTTTTCTCTTTTGTAAATAAGTTTATTAGATTTGAAAGAAGTTAAAATTCTCTTTAGGTGGCATGGATTTTTCTAGAATTAATTTGGATAAATCATGTTAAATTTGGATAATGAATTAGGAGAGGCACATCTTAATTCATTGTGTTAATTTTGTTAATTTAATTAGAAGGTGCATTTTCTCATTCATAATAGCATGTCATTCATGAGTAGTAAGCATAATACCTTTCTAAGTGGGTTCAAAAGATTTTAGTCTAAATTATATTGAGTTAAATGGTTTTTTTAGAAGGAATGTAATCTTAGCTTTGTTGTTTTCTTCTAAGCATTTTGTTTTGCTAATTATAACAATATATGCCACACAAGAATGAATATCATTATTCCTTGTTCAATTGCATTGACTCTAATGAGTATTTATTGTTATGTTTAAAAAAAAAATCATTTTGTTTGAAACAATTGATTATTCAATAATATTATTTTTCTAATATTAATATTTTTTTTTATCAAATAGCATTTTGAGAATAGGTAATGCCTTCAATACTTCTAATAACATTTTTTTACCTTTTTAATTTGTAATTTGAACATTCTAACCTTTGGGGTTTAACACTAAATGTTTTAGGAAACAATAGAAATGCAAGACAAAGTGCTCTCAATGGTAGTGTGGACTTGGCAGCTCTCTATAATAAAACTACCTTAGAGGAAGATTTGTGGTAATTGAACAATGTCACCAACATTAAACGTTAGTAAAGCACTGCCATATATATATAGAGTGATTTATGTGTCTTAATATTTATTATTTAAGTTTCAAAATTAGAACCGTCGTTAATGGTTTATGGGAGATGATTCTTGAAAAAAAATATAAAGATGTCAATGGGTTCCTCCTAGCTTAATGTTGATGGGCCTTTCAAGGGCAACCTAAGCAAATATGAGGATGAGTATATTGTCAAAGATTGGAATGGGTTTATATCTTTGTATTAAAGATAACATAAGGAAGATTGCTATTGAAAAGCACTTGTCTATCATCATGAAGAGCATTCCCACTCCAAAGAATTTCTACAAGCTTCAAAATGGGGATGACATTATAACATGGCATTCATTCGTATCCACCAATTGGACTCAAATAGAGGTACAACAATGAACGATGGCAAATGGTGTTAGATTGGTTGAAGATTTTCTTCTCTATCAATTTCAAGGTTTGCTTCAAGGGTATTAATGCTCAAGTTTGTCTATTTTTTTGTAATGTTCAATATTTACAATAAAGTAGTTAATTAAAATATATAGGTTATTATTTTGTTGATATGATCCAAAGTTTATTTATAATTTATTTATAATTTATTTATGTGACTAATAATTTGGATAAACTTTGTCTCTAAACTTTACCTCTTTTTTGTTATATATACAAAAGGCAACTACCTCATGATTATAATTTTAAAAACAAAAAAGAACACACTAATTATTAGCTATCACATTAGATAATCATTTTTAGCTTCAAAGTTTAGGAGAAACCATTGATAAAATTTAACATTATTAAAGAGCTTTACCCTCTTTGATAAAATATAATATTATTAAAGAGCTCTATAAAATTTTGGAGCATTGTTTAGTGAATATGTTAATTATGGATTATGTCAAAAGAATTCAATATATTCTTGAGACATCTTAAAAAATCATTTAGTTTTTAAATATTAGAAATAATATATAAAGGTGTTATCAAATTATCAATAAACTCATATTTATAGCCCTATTAACCAACCATACAATACTTAATCAACAAACTAAATTATACAAATAGTTAATCAACAAACTAATCTATACAATAGTCAATCAACCAACTATACAACTTTTAATCAACAATGCTAATACTCAATCAATAAACTATAAGACACAATTCTAGGAAAATTCACCACCAAAAATTCACCAACAATTTATGGCGATGAATTTTCCACAAAATGAATGTCATGATCGTGAATTGTTGTAAGTGAATTTGTTAGCAATAAATTTACCTAATGCCATAATACACTCTATTAACAATCTTCAACAATCTAGATGAACAAGGATGTTTTAGTGGCTGATCATATAGATTGAAAAATAGCTCCATGATTAGCTGTAGCAAGTTTCAAATCTCATAGTTTTTCAGGGAAGCTTTGTATTGTAGTAGTGGTTAAAAAAGCTTCCATGAAAAACTACAAAAATAATTTTTGAGCGGTGTCATAGAACATTTTAGAGGTACCAAAAGTAGCTAGGAGTAGTATTTGGCTATAGTGAATAAAAGAAAAAGGTGTTTCAGATGATATTGGTCTATAGCCTTTGACAGTGAATAATAATAAAAAAGTCATGTTTATGAAGTGTGGCTAATAATGTAAAAATGGATTGGTTCAACATCAACATCTGGATAACTCATTTGATTGTACTTTGATGTATATAATAAAACATCAAATCATAAAGTTGTACATTACAATTTCCAGATTGAGAGACTACTAGAGAGATGTATTAAATGAAGTTCCTTGTGGAATACAATTCAAACTTATTACTGTCCTGCTGTTGCTGGTTTTTCTACCGCTAAAGGATTTTCTATATTAATTTGTCTTCTGATTATGTAGTGTGATTTCCTCTTTGCAAATCGCAATATGTTCTATATCAAACCTACCAATCAATCTTAACAAGATTTAAATTCCCAATTGCAATAAAGCAGCTAATAAGGGCAATTCACATAAGCTCTGTACCCAATCTTTCAATCTATTGTAACAAGAATTAAACTGCCAACATTTGGTATTATAATAAAATTAAGGGAGAGCCGAAACCCTGGTTTTATACAACAAATATGTAATTGGTTTCAGTGGGAGCTTCTGAAATATTTTAATAAATATAAAAAGAGAGATTTAAGTTGCAAATATTTCCTGTCACATATATTGTGCAGGAGAATGTACATGCATTCCAAGCTCCTTATTGAATCTGCAACTTTCTTGTTTGCAGATTTGCACAACATCAAAGCACACCAAATAAGATACAACTAAAAATTGTATTCTATCTTTTGCCTTATTAAAAAAGATAAGCTCAAAAAAAATTCAAAAATCAAAAATCAAATATAAAAGCAATTGCTATCGACTAATTATTTCCCCATTTTCATTGCTGCTGGCTATTCCCCATCTTTCAAATTGTGTAGGGAAAAACCTGTCATCAAGCTAAAACTCCCAAGAAAAATAAATTTCTAGTTGCAATAATTAAATTAATTTAAGCTTTTCAAATAAAAATAAAACATGTGATTTTGTTAACTACTGTCATGAACATCAGAAACAATGTATTGAATTCCAACGACAATGGGTTTCTTAATGTGTCGTTGGAATTCACATGCATACCTCCAGGGGCGTCAAGTCCGATTCATCGAAATCCCTCATAACCGTACATACAAGGTTATTGTAGACAAATTCACAGATCAACAAAACTGAACAGTAGATTCGATGTTCCTCTGTTAGGAGATGTATCTAACAGATTTTGAAAAAGTCATGTAAAATTGTTTCAAGTAACCTCTGACATTGGAGAACACTGAAAAGAAAACACATTTATAAGAAAATTCTAAATAATACATAAACGGAACGAAAATTACAGAATCCGTCATCAATCTCCCATTAATCTATTGCAAATGCCTTCAGAACAACCTGTCTAAAATTGAATTTAGAATTCCTGCAACTACTGCAATGTCTTCAGGACACCTAGAGAGATTCACAAACATTTCCATACAGGGGTGGTGTTCATAAACACCTGAAAGAAGGGGGAAAGTAAAGCATACGCCGGTAATAACCACTCTAACCGCCAAATCCGTAAAGAGTCCTGCCCTGCCTCTTGAGTGCATAGACCACATCCATGGCTGTCACCGTCTTGCGTCGAGCGTGCTCGGTATATGTGACAGCATCCCTTATCACATTCTCCAAAAAGATTTTAAGGACACCCCTGGTTTCCTCATAAATGAGACCGCTTATACGCTTAACGCCACCTCTCCTGGCAAGACGCCTAATGGCGGGCTTTGTGATGCCCTGGATATTATCGCGAAGAACCTTTCTGTGTCGCTTTGCTCCTCCCTTTCCCAAACCCTTGCCGCCCTTTCCTCTCCCAGACATTTTGCCTTCGGTAAACAGGAATCAAAAGCTGATTCAAGGGAAGTTAATTTCTCAACACTCTATTCGCCAGTTGGATGTTGATTAGATTCTCTCGCAGCCTGTTTTTATAGCTATTTGCCATGTGATCTAAGCCGCGTCTTCGGCCGTCGGATTTGTCCGTCGCAACAGGTGATCCGTGGCAAATGGAAATGTGAATTTTCAGCCATTGGATTATAATAGATGCCAGATAATTGGATGCGCGCAACATTAAGGATCGAAAGCGAGTAGTGACGTGTTTCTGCCGTCCATCTCTAAAGGGTTTCGGTATTTTTATGATAACTTGTGATTATATTTATGTGTATTTGTAGATTAATTATTATAGTGTTAGGTTTACAAACCTTAATCTTAAGTGTATGTATAGAGATATTATTTCGAGTTTAGAAAGTTAATAAGGTAATTGGAGTTTTGTAGTTTATTAGCTAATCAAAAATTATTTTAGAGTTATTGTGGTGTAGTCTTGTTTGTTCTAGAGTAAGTGATGTTTTGAATGATAACAATAAGTTTTTTTTTTTTTAAATTGAACTTTTCATTTGAATGACTATAAAGGATAATATGCGTCTTGGTTCCTATAATCTTAATGAAAATGACAATATGTATTTTGGTTCACATACTCAATGAATGTGTTGTCGTAGAATGTACACGAGCTAACACACCCTAATAGAAAATTTACTATAAGTACCCACTACCATAAGCTAGTTATTTCAAATGTGATCTTTCAAGAAGTAATTTTTTTTTATTTCATATTATAATCCAATGATGGCATTAATTACCCCAACAGGACACTATGAATAGATCATCTACTTGGCAATGGCTAAAGGACAGAGTTCCTAAGTTTAATTGTCCTTTTAATGGTGATTTTAATTTAGTGGGGTTCTAGAAAGATAAATGTTTCCTTCTCCATGTGTGTTAGTATACATATGATATTTGTTTGTATATTTGAGGAATAAACTTGGTTTTTTTATACTTGAAGAATAAACTTGGTTTGTTTACATTTACGGAACAAACTTGGTATACTTAATCCCAACTACAAAAGATGCAAAAACTCCACTCAACTATGGTTTAGATGATCCAACTTGTGAAGGGGATCTAATAGAATCCTTAGATGCCAAGTGACAAGGCTATGTTGGTAAAGTAAAACTCTTTTCTTTTTACCATTACTTCAAACACTTGAGCCATATTTTTACTAATGCAATGCTTTTTGATAATCCCCCCATCCTATTTGCTTAAATTTGGGGGGAATGCCAAGACACAAATACTTTGTAAGTACTTTTTCCTCAACACTTCTCATTTACAACATGAGGGTATGGTTAGGGACATTAAGCACATTTAGAATTTAGTCATGTTGTACCTATGGGTGGATTATGTGGCAAGATCTTATCTCTTACATCACCTCCTTTCTTGAATATATGTCAAGCAATTTACTTTCATCTAAAAGCATTGTCATGCTACTCATTATGAACCATATGTACTAAGGTCCCTATAGAGCTCAAAATTTGACCTATAAACAATATATTTCAAATGTGCACAATATCCTTATGTCACAAACATGATCTTGTAAAGGTTCATGGAGCTCGATTTTTGACTTGTCTTCACTAGCTCAATGTGAGGAGTTATTTCATTGGTATTTTTAAGGAGTGGTGAGTCCAAATAATCACTCATTTTTTATAGGGTTTATCATATGTTTGTTGTTATTTCTACGGGACTTTAGCACCTAGTTATTGACACTCTCTATGTTATTTCCCTAAATTTATGAACCTTGGGCATTAACTTATCCTTGTGACTTTTGAAAGTATTAACCTGCTATGTGATATATCTATATTAATTTTGCATGTGATTGAATTAATGTTTTTATAAGGTGATTATGGATATGCAATTGTTTTGTGCATGCTAATGTCATTATGCAGGTTCACATTAAGATGCAGATGTAAATGAAGCTTGCAAAGTGGAAGAAGTTCATGTCAGTTGGCCGGTTGCCAATGAAGTCAAAAAGATGGTCATTAAAGGGGTCAATGAAGGGAAACTCCCAGCTCATGTGGAAGTTGTAACTTACCTTTAAATGATCATGTCTATTAGTTGAGTAAATCTAGGAAGTGTTGTTGTGTTGGATCCTCGTTGAGGCAAGTCTGGTTTGGTTAAATATGGTGCATGCATCTTCCCTCTTTTTCATGCTTTCAATAAATGGCGTCCTCCTATTCTATTTGAATCGACTACCTAGTTAGTTAGGGTTAATTAAAAAAAATTTCTCTATAAATAATGGTCAGATGCCCCTTTTCAAAAAGTGGGATGTTCTAATTTTGTACTTGCATTTTCAATTTCAAGTAATACAAACATATTGCTGATATAATGTAATCATGTTTTCAATGAATAAAATAATATTTTGATTTGTTGCATCTGAGTTAGCTTAGGGAAGACTCGTTCAAGGGGGGCCACTTGGTGAGAATTCCATCCATTCAGTTTAGTAGTTACTTTTATGTTCAGTAATTAGTTACAGTCTTAGTAGTTGACTATTCCTACAGCCATTGGAACTCTACTTTGTGACTATTCCTGCAACCAAGGCAAACAGAGTAACTTCATGTTTGCTTGTTGAGATTTTTGTTTCTGTCATCCATTTCAGTTCAGTTGTTAATGCTCAGTTTAGTTGTTGATTCATGCTCAATACTTATGTTAATTCCTTTTAAGCATTTTGTTCTCAGTATTGTTTCCTTTCTAGTTATAGGGTAAGGATGACTACAATTGAGTCCTAGTGCACAAATAGTTTTGAACCATTTCAAGTTCACGTCCCTAGGTTGACAATAAAATGAACCTTCATGATGAGCAAGATAACTACTTAGTGCATATATCTAATCTCTAAGTCGCAGCTTTAAGGGCTTAGTTATTGAACCATTAGAGGAGGCCAACAAGGAGATCAAATTAAAGCAACTTGGAGCATATTTAAGTTATCAAACCATTCATAGGTGGATTTTTTTCTTTGATATTACAAGGGCTTTCATGGAGCACTAAAGGATAATCTTTGCCACCCAAGGCATAATTATTTATTGAGTTGGGAAACATCAACCTTTGTCTCGATGATGTTTCTCATAGGATTTAAAACCTAAACAAAGAAGAGGTGACATTGAATCATGTCACTAAATAATAAGTGAGCATATGCGCATGTCAAGTTAATATTACATTGAGTTCATAGTTAGATGCATAGGTATAAATTGTTACACCCCATCTTTGAATTACAATTTACTCTTCGCCTTATATTAAAAGCATCGATGATTTGCATAATTATGAAGCTCTGAAAGATGAATGTTATGATGAATTATATGCAATGCAATGGTTTTATATATTTAATGGAAAAATTGATGAATATGCAATGAAATGGTTTTATATATTTAATGGAAATGTTGATGAATATGCAATGAAATAGATGCAATACAAATGATATGGCTAACTACGTGTTTGTTTTCCAAGTGGATACACAAGAAGGATTTTGCACCTCTAGAAGAAGAGGGGGAGTATCACCCAGGACAACAGTATGGATAAGGACTGAATAGTAAATCCATTTGAGTTTGTTGTTGTGCATAGGTTATGTTTTGGATACTATCGCAAATGAGTTTGATCTTGAGTCATGTCACTTGGTCACGTTAACTAAGGTTGAGTCAAGTTTGGTTTCCTTATAGAAGGCTATAGGATTATTGATATTTATTTATCAATGTATTGATCGTATATATATATATATATATATATATATATATATATATATAGAGAGAGAGAGAGAGAGAGAGAGAGATATATAGATATCATATTAAATAACAAGTATTTTTCAATCCTTTAAAAATTGCAAGAAAAGGTAATAAGAATTAATGATTTTGACATAGTCATGAGGCTTGAAAAGCCAAAATTATAGACCATTCTAGAAGGTCGCATTATAGCTAGATAATAGCTAATTGAAATGCAAATTAATGGCAAGATTAATAAGCCACGAGTTGGTTGTAATTGAAGCTTAAATGAGGCATGGAAAATTCTACCATGTGGGCAATGTTTGAGGCATGAGCCTTGGTAAAACCAGTTGCAATTTATAACTATAAAAATTTGCATATAAATAGCAACATGTGCACAAATAATATGAAGTCTCACATGCCTTTTTTAGGGCGGATTTATCAAAAAATATTAATGTTTTTGAATAGCCACGAAGTGGCAAGTAGGTTGCAGTTATAAAGTATTAAAAATAACCACGAAAAATTCTTTGGTCGACCCTCTAAAAAGGGCGACTAAGTCAGCAAAATGAATGTTCTTACTAGCAAATAAGTAAGTCATTTAAAAGAAAGTTTCAAATGCCTATTTAAAAGGCGACTATATCGACCAACTTATGGAGAATTCTCAACCACTTAGTAGCAAGTAATTACAATTATAAGTAGACTCAAATGAGTCGATGGAAAGCATAACTTCAACGTGATAATGTAAGCAGGTTTTAGACTATTTTGGCAGCCTACTTCAAGCATGGGAAACAAAGTCATTAAGACTCTTAAATCTGATTTCTTATCAAACCAAACTACTTTTTGCATCATGGCTATTAAGGAAGGCAGTTATCAACAGTAAGGTAGTTTAAGCTTGCATTAATATGGCGTCATAATTGGCAATAGTGGAGACCATGAATGTAGTCTTTTTCTTTATAAAAATAGTAGGCTTGCATATTACTTGGGTTGGCTACCAAGCATAGTAGAGGTGTAGTGATTGTTTTTATTGCTCTTAAGCTATTATAGTCTGAATTTCAGTTTCAAAATAGTGTTAGCAGCATAATAGAGGTTTGAAAATCATTTCTAAAGCAAGAGGAAAGTTTTGCTAAAAGTGAACAATAGAGCATTGGAAGCTAGTGGTCTAGAGAAGCATTTGGTTGCAATCGATAGTTGAAACTACAAGCATGTTTTATTTGTTTCTAAAATAGTTATATTCTTGTTTACAAGTTTGAGAAAAGTTTGTTATGAATAAAAAAGAGAGTTTCTTATGATTGTTTTGAGAATGAGCATATTTAGCTTGGAAATAAGAGATTTGATAATAATATCTTAATAATGATAATTCTAAAAAATATGAATGGAAGGATATTATTTATGTACTCTAAATGCACTCTAATGAATATGAGTTTGTAACCAAAAACATGGTTTATTTGTTGGATAAATAGTATCTTTATTGTGTATATCTCTAAAAGAGTTAAATAATAATCAATAGTATGATGTACTACTTGAGTATGAGCTTTTGGGGATTGAGCACGTGAATCGAATTCTCGCAAAATTGATATTATCACTGTGTAAGGGGGAAATCGATAAACATAATAATCAAATATGAATGAATTGAACTAATCTAATTCAAAACAAATATCATGATTCATGCCCGTTACTCGCGAAATGAAGCTACGAAGAACACACTCAGATAATGCAATCAAAAGAAAGAACATAAATAAATTCATAAAAACGTAGTGTTACCATCCCGTGTCGAAGTGTGTTCGCAAAGATGTTGGATCGTTTGGTGTATCAACGCGAAGCCTCCATTTGTGTGTAGCAAAAGCTTCGAGGTTGTGCAATGTCATTGATCGAAGATGTGTGTAAAGCTTGTCAAAAGATCGATTGTGATTTTGGAATTACTTCGTTTTGCAAAATATGTTGATTCTCCGATCGTTTTTTAGGAAGAAGATGATTGTTATATAGATATTGTGTTTTGAAATGAACACTCAATATCGTGTAGTAGAATATCCCGATCAAAGATGTTGAGAGGATTTAGATGGGAATAATCAGTGGATTTTGACTACGTAATCGGTGTATTTAAAGAAATCAATTTGAGTGTTCAGTGGGATTGAGGAAATAGATTGAATAATCTATGGAATTGAAGAAATCATGTAATATTAATCAATTAATATCTAGGAAATTAGGGTTTTTGATGTTTTTGATGTATTTGATGTGAAATGCAATGATATTAGGTGATAATGTTACCAATGATGAGAAAATGTTATTTAGGATGTGTGATAAGTGCTAGGTCATTTTTACATGTCTACATTTTGCCCCTCTTGGTGCTTACTGGGTCTACACACAACTTAGAGGATGAATTCCTAATTGAAAATTTAATCTGTCACAAGAGGTTGCATTTAATTATCAACAAGGGACTCCTAAACTTTAGATAATGTTGGCACAATATATGCATTATATGCATTCATAGACTCTAGACACATCCTACACCAATGGAGTATAGGCAATCACACATGTACAAAAGACTACAAAACTAGAAAGTGAAATGAATTTCCAATTCATAAAACATGGGAAAATAAATATAAACTGCTACCTTATGCTACGTGTACCTAACACTTAAGACTGCAACTATCAACTGTTAAAAACTAATTCCTAGCTAATTCCTCTAGAGTATGAAACCAACATGAAGCTCTACATAATTCAATTTAAAACTACAAAATAACATTCATGAATTACATGTTGGTGATTTTTCCGGCAAAACCAAGCAATTCTCTAAAAAGTAGCCAACTCTTATAGTGAAGAACTACGGGGTGCCAACACAACGAGTATAGGATTTTGTGGTCCTTACTCCTTCACTTCAAGCTCTGTGAAACCTAGGAGAGTGATCCCAATTATGTTTTCGTGAAGTATATTTGATTAGTAACACATTTATACACAGATTGATTCTTATTTATTTGCAAATAAAATCCTTCTCACTGAAGATTTGGTGGATCTTCGAATGAATGACTATCTATTTGCTAGGAATTGGGGATAATCCTTACCCACACTATCCTTGAAAATATTTTAAATGAATATTGTCTCATCTTAAGTCCAGGGCCAAGTACACTATTTATTCAAATTTCATGCAAGATTTCCCAACAAACTAACCAGTGCCTCATCAAATTGGAGCAATAGAGTCAAATATGTAAGAAGCAGTAATATATATAAACTATTCAATTTAAAGATAAGCGAACTATTTTCGTACTACTTTGCATTTATGAAAATTCATAATGCCTTGAAACACTCACTTCTTATAAATCCTAAGCAATTCCTTACAAAGTTTATAATCCTATTCAAGCATTTTAATTAACTCCTTGAATTAAAGTTGAAAACAAAATAATACATTCAAGTGGAAGATAAATGATAACACCATTAGTATTTCTCATTCATAACTTGTAAGAAACAAACATAGGAGAGTATTTTTTTCCAACTAATATTTGTTTCGATATCAGTAGTTTCTATAAAACTCAATTAAGATTACTACAAAGAGGATTTCATGCCCCTAACAAACCTCTGGCCTATTATCAGTTTTCTAATCAGAGTGCCTTTCCTGAACTTAGCTTTCACCTAAAAACCCTATTGAGACTTAAGAATTTGACCTTTGTAATAAGCCTTGAAATCCCTTTTATAGAACAAGGGAGTAACAAGCGTCAGGCTTAATTACATTTACATTTCATTTCATTTGCATCAGAATTTGAGACATCATCAGTTAGTTACATGCAATCATTAGGGAAAATGGAAGAGTAAAAGACCACATTCCATATTCCTTGAATGAGGACACACTAGCTCCTCAAAAGGTAGAGTTTGTTGCAACCGTGTTGATTCCTCCTCCTTGTTGACCAAAGAAGATTCTCCAACAGTAGCTCCAACACAAACTTGTATATCGTTCAGAAACAACATACATGCCACCAAGGTCATTTAATCTGGCACTTCTCCAACACACCAGCCCGAATTTTTTTGTATCAGTGCTAGAAACAAGAAATCACATGAATGTTGAATAGGAGAATCTTGACAAAAGGGGCATGGTATCATCAAAAACAAAAATAGGTCACAGTCATCACTTTGAGTCATCAACCTCAAAGGATACTCACCCACATTTTGCTCGTGGTGGGACTGGAGAAACCGTCACCACCTCTTTGTCAGAATCCTTAGATGGTACCAGAGAGAGGGGATAATAATCACCATCTAGAACAGTGTCACCCTCAGTGTCTGAAGGGTTATTAGAAAACTTATTTGGAGAATTACATCCTCCCAGATAGGCCCTACAATGCTTACATTCCTTTTTTTCCTTCTTTTCATATTCCACCATCCTCTTCTCTTTGTGTTTGACCAGTTCTTCTAAAATGATTTGGCCTTGTAGATGGTAATTCTCCTTGTCACCATACTTCTTGAATTTCTTGCGTCCCCTTCTACTTTTTCGTGTATCGAGAGATCCTTGTGTTTCAATTTCATCCTCAGGAGCATTTTCCTCGGACTCAAGCAAACTCAATTCCTTAGACTCTCGAACCGCCATGGCAGACCTACTTATCTAAGATAAGAACGTCTACTTCCTAACTCAAGAATAATTAATACTCGTACACTTCTTCACTAACCCACGCCTCATGTTCACTGCAAATTGAAATATGATGAAGGTGAACAACAAGCAATCTGCATTAAATAGGCAATTTGAAGCATGCAAAATTAATGATCCAAGAACTCCTCGCACGAGCGAGTTGATAACTTAACAACTCAGCTTTGAATCTAGGCCATTGATTTTAAAGCATTTAAAACTTCATCCATGGTGATCTGAGCCTCATTTTTTATGCCTTTAGCAACTTGCTCATAAAAAATAGCAATGCCAGCTCAAGTATTGCCATGTATTCTCTCAATCTTGATTAATCATACGTGATCTGTCAATTAACATGTATCACCAACCTAATACGTGCTTTTTCATTAATATCGATGAAGTACACAGGACTAGTGTTTCTTAGAGAGAATATTTCCTTATGCACCTCATCACTCATCATCGATCTACTAGATTTTAAAATGCAATTAGCAATAAAATTATTGATGTGATGAAGTTTATTCCATTGGATCATCTTCTTTTAAAATCACATCAATGGTTCTCTAGTCATCTCACTACTTTCCTTTATACGATGTCATCAAGATTTTGCCACACTGCTTGTTCCATCAATAATCGTCGCCTATCACAGATGAATCTTGTCCTTCATTTGCCTTATTAGTGATGTAAACATCCCCACGATGAAATCTCAGCCCTTAGATCTGCAACCCATTGCTTGATTATGTTCATTTCCATCGCGCATCTCTAACTCAAACTTTGCACCTTAGCTCCTATCAGCAATGGGAGATGTAGTGAAGGAATCAAATTCATAAACAACTGCATGAAAATCAATGGTACAAAAGACATCGTACATAAGATCTTAATCATATTAGCGAAAGAAACCTTTCAGAAAATCCCATCACTCATCGCTAATTGGAAATTTAGCTTTGAAATGAATCCTCGATTGGCGATCAAACATAAGGCTATCGCTCATCGATAATTCTCCTCATACAATTTGCAGGAAATTAGCGATGAGAGGATTTACATAGTTACAATTTGTATTGCGTATCGCTAATGTGGAACTTAGCATTTAAAACATATTCACGATCACGCGATGTAGAGGAATTTCATCATATTGCTTGTCGTTGATCCTAAATTTATCATTTTATGACCATCCGTGATGAGTGATAAGAACATAAGGCTAAGGTATTGCTCATCGCTATTACAAATTTGAAGGCTCAAAAGCCATTAGCGATAAGCGATCCCTCAATAATACAAAGAACATCGCTCATCACACATTTAATTTAAGAGTTATAGCAGCTATTTGCGATGAGCGAGAACAAAAAAATGTCACTCAACGCTCATCGTTGATTTGAGACATACACCTTTTAAAAGATCAACGATGGGTGATAAAGTATGATGGCCATCAGGACTTAAGTGGAAACTTTTAAACACGTGTACTTAAGTTGATCCGAGGAGGGGACCCTCTAGGATGACATGAGAAAATGGGTTTGAAAACTTCTAAGTCACAAAATGCAGAGGATGTAAAGGCCAAAAAGAGGCCCTCTACACAATTTTATGAGACATAGTAAATTTAGACCCAGGTGTGAGGGACCGATCACCCGACGACTGTGCATGACATAAAACATAACTTAGGAAACCGAAAATTGAGAATACAAGTCATTGCAATAATACAACGACCAAGGGTTGTTAAACTTATAGACCATTTCTGCAAGGTTTTAATCAACATAGAACCCTAACACAATGATGGGGACAACCTAATATCAGAAATGAGAGCCCGAGCCAAAATTTTCACAAACTTAAGATGAAACCAATTTTTTTTTTAGGGGTTCCATCACAACACATGCACATAATTGGAAACTACTAACTAACTTCAACAATGCATCAATTAATCTAATAACAAAATGTAAAGTGGATGAGCAATACCTCGAGTGGCCCTTGCTCAAGTTGTTGCTTCCACAAAAGTTGTCAACACCTACTAGCTTACTCAACAATTTATGATATCAAACTAATTCTCTTTATTGCATATAAACATTGAACTCTTACATATAATCCAACAAGAATCTATTGAAG
>VDFB02081484.1:0-25615 GCA_007258455.2 Sequoia sempervirens
AAGCCCCAAAATATCTTGCATGGGGATGATGGTAGTTCTGGCAACCGAGGAGAGTGCAGCCTCAATAATGTTCCATGAGATCTCATCATCTTTTGTTATCTTCAAATATTTCCTAACCTGTACAAAATGTTTCAATGATATTATTAAAAGAGAAATGACAGCAAATTGGTGCATTTCATTTTTGTGATGTAGGAAGCATTTTCAGAAAAAAGCAACACATTTATATTTCATGGCAGATGGAAATAAATAATAGCAGCCACAAAAACAAAGCTGTGAACTTGATATTCAGATTAGGTCAGCCTATAGAAGATGCTCTGCTCAAACTTACAGTTTCTTTCTCATCTTCTGGGATTTTCAGCCACCAGCCTACAGTCTGAAAGTTAAATGAAGATTGAAGATTAAAAGAATTTCCTTCCAATTAAATTGTGCTCCTATGAATAATTGATTCTACAGAAAGTATGACAGAAAAATTAAAGACACATACAGAGGATTTATAATGCAAATATTAAGTTTTAAACTTTTGATGCCATAAAAAAATCATTAAATTAATAAATACTAAATTACAACTACAGCCAACTTGAAGGTACTAGTAGCAAAGTGAATACTCTCACCGTATCATTATCATGAGTTCCAGTATACACAACTTGATCAAGTTCATGATTGTGAGGAAGATGGGGATTCTTTGAATCACTCCCAAAAGCTGCTCCAATATATTTGACAAGAAATCATTGAATATCAACAATCTTCAATCCAATGCACAATATGAGATGACTAAAGAAAATGCTGGCATTACCAAATTGGAGGACTGCCATTCCAGGTGCACCTATAGCTTTCCGCAACCGTACAACATCATCTGTGATAACGCCCTATAAGTAAACAAGAAGCAAGGCTAAGATGTGTTAGAAATAATGTCAGGACTCAGTCATGAATTATAAGATGAAAAAAATCCAAAATATCTTGTAATAAGATGTTTTATTTATTAATTTGACAAGTACAATAAGATGTTTTATTTACTATTTAGTAATTTGTCAAGAACAACAAATGCAAAACCAATAAAATCCCACAATGGAAAAGGGTGACTGCTCAAGATATTGAAATGGAAAGATAATGAATTTCTAATTTAATATATTTACCAACATAATGCCACGTAGCACTAGAAACTCTATTGCTTGTTTTAAACTTTAAAGTAAGGATGAGTGCATGTTGAGACGAGGGAACTCTTAAGATTGTGATCTGGCATTGCAAAAACTTATCAATTGGTGCAAAATAGAAGGTGACTTAGAAATTATATAAAATATAAAGAATGGACATACTTCCAAATAAAGTGTCAGATAGAACACACAGCCATCAAAAACAACAAGCGTCATCTTTTAGTATCTAACATTTAAGATTGAATTTTCTGAAACTGACACACACAAGTGGGATACATCATAGACATAACATACAAGTACAGACATATATAACAAAACAGAAGAATGAGCCCCTATGGAAATAAGAAGCAATTGAAGGCCAACAAAAGCATGAAATAGATGTAAACATATGTCCATCAATATATCAATACTAAAAGTGGAAGAAGGGAAACTGTCCACATCATCATCCACTGCCATCAAAGAGCAATGCAAGATGTGATAATTTCCACAAGAGAAATACCTTGGGTTGCCGAATAATGTAAGCATGTTGTTTACTTGGGCCTGCAATGGTCAATCAACTCTTGATAATTTTCCTCCCATTATTGATGGAGATGTGGTTGTTCCTGGTGGTGAGATTGATGAGTCAGCTCCAATGTGCAACACTAACATTATAATTGAGGATGTGTGTAAGGAAGTTGAGGTGCACCAATTATGTTTTACATTTGATGTCCTTCCTTGTTTTGTCAATCCTAATGGTGACGAGACTTGCACACTACTTGTTGCAAATGAAGAAAAAGGTTGCAGGGGTGGGTGCGTGATTTGGTTGTTTCCAGCCATGAAGATTTTGACATTGAATTTTTTTTTAGAGCTTGGCTTGGAGCAACTTCCTTTTGCTGAAGTGGACTGCATTGAGGACACTTTTTTGAGCTCCTTGGTTGAGCATATAAATGCTGATGTTGTGTGTCCTTGAGTAGATAAAATTGTTGACCCGCAACGTGAGGATGAAGAACAAATTATTGATTGTTTTCTTAACAGCAACATTTTTGCAGCAAATTGCAGTCAAGGATACAAAATAGAGGGGCAATTTGAAGATTGTGAGTCTTCACAAGAAGTTCCTCAACTTTTAGAAATATGTGCTGAGGATGTGAAATTCGATTTGAATCAAATTTTTGATTCAATTATGGAATGCATCAGCATTTGTGGTACATTTGGGTTGCATGAACTTGGGCAATCATATGATGTGGCCAAGGTTGAGGTCTCTTTTGAGCAGAGCAGATTCCAGATTGGTGCTCAAGAAATTCATTCTCTTCATGCATATTTATGTGCTGGTTTGAGCATACATCATGCTCCCAAGAATTTTGAGGTTGAATGCTACCATAAGGGTGAGGGTGATGACGGCTCTTATTATTTGTGGTTGCCTTGCGCAGATGATTGCCACCTCCACTACTAGTAGGACAACAAAAGCATTAACAACTTGCATGTTCTTGTATGTAGGAACCAATTCCTCTTGCAATTTATGGAAAGATACAATATTGGTTTGAGGGAGATCAGCTCCTTCAGTAGGCTTGTCTTTGACAAAGGCAAGCAGATGTAGCCGCTTGTCCATGGCTGGGTGCCATGGGTATTCATGCAGGATCTAACCTGCAAAATAAAGTGGTAAGTTTTTGTGCAGCCATATCTTCAAAGTCATATGCCTTCATGTCATTGGCTGCAAGTTATTATCCTTCCTTGTACATATTGTGTTCTTGTATAAATTGTTGTCTTTGTGCAGTCATGTCCCTTGTTTGTGGTGGTGAACTATGAGTCAGCCTCGGTCCTTGTTTTTCTCTGTTTTTGAGTCTACCTAGAGATCTAAATTCTCGATGTGCCTACAAGAGACACACTTTTCCAAGTAGAGCCAATGTTGGCACCCCATTTTGTTGTCTCATTTTTTCCCTCTTTTGCTCTAATGGTCTACATTTTTTCCTTTGATTGCCCATTGTTGATAACTGATCGGAGATACCTTAATTGGTCATTATGTTTTTAATACTTATGTATGGGGCCCTCTTTCTTTCCACTTTACCTGGTCACCAAAGTCAAAATCCATAAATTGGCAAAGTCAAGAAGGTGGTCAAAGGTTCCATAGGAACCAGGAACCTTTGACAGGTTCCTACTCCCCTCATGAGCTCTGATGACAGAAGTAAAGAAGGCAAGGTGTGAACACAAGCAAAGGTGGCTAGGGGAAAGAAAGGAAACCAAGGCATGCGTCAGGCCCAAAGCATAACCCGGACACAAGGAAACAGATGGTATAAGGTATGCGTTGGGCCTAAGGCACGAGGCCCAACTGAGGGCAGAGTATGGTAGGGTTGCAAACATTTTAATGCCTCCTTTTTGTTATGCAGCATGCAATAAGCCCGGCCCCTGATAAGCACTAAAAAGTGGTGGCTAAGTGAAATGTAACATTGAAGAAGTGAAGCGCGTGCACAAGAAAAACACAGGCAACGATGAAGATATGCCATTTTTTGTACCTACCTCCCCTGCAGTGTCGTGAATGCTACAACAACACTCCCTAAGAGATTTTAATGCTTTCTTCACAGGTCCTAGGGCAGAGTGTGGTGCCATACTTCACTTATTATCTGTAGACACCTTTTCTTGTCAAGCAGTGCCTCCAAGACATGCTTTTTGCAGATTTTGTGAGTGATTTCTCCTTTCTTGCACTCAAACCCAAATCATCAATGTAGGGGCATTACACAGGTCAGAGGGTGTAATGTCCCCGATTCCCGAGTAGTCATTACTAGATTAATTTAATTTATTAAATATTAAATGGTCCTAAAAGTATTATTGGACGTTTATATTTAATTAATTAATTAATGTTATAAAGTGAGTATCAAATAAATATATCAAAATATTCAATAAAGTGACTTTATGGGGGAAAAATAATTAATCAGTGGTAAAGTATAAAAGGCAAGTTGAGAAGGCAATTTATTATCTTGGAGAAATTTATTATTGGGCACAAAAATTGAGCGCATAGCTTTCAGAAACCACGAGGACGAAAACCCTTGAGAGTGCGGATTGGACAGAAACCCAATTATGTTTACAGGCAAATTCATCTTGGGATTCATGTAGAGTTTCAAAGTAGTTCGATCGTTTTGGAAATTTGTAAAGTCTTCTCCGAAGACAAATTTCAGGTATTGGGTGAAGTTTCAAGTTGTTAAGTTTTAGTCAAAAGTTCGGATGATGAAATAATAGGATATAGTTTTAGTTCCATATTACAAGTTTTTGTACAGGATGAATATGCAAAAGGCTGTCAATGGGTATTAGTACAAGCACTGAAAATTACCTTATTCAATATCTTCATAGGAATATATATATATATATATTAAGCGTGGAATTAAACCAAGATATCGTGGGTGTTCTATATTGTATTATCCTATGATGCAGCCGTGTCACAATGTGAATATGGGTGAAAGTGATGATTAATATGAAGCAAGCAGCCTTGAAATTATTCATGGGAAGTAATCTAGGTTTTCCTATGTGAAAAGCATTCGATAGTAATGTCATTGGGTGCCATACTAATACTAAATGGAAATAGAAAAGTCGTGGCAGTTGAATAACCCAAGCGCTTCATTCTATTATTTATTGCCTGCCACTTCATTTAATTTGTGGAACAGATTTTTTTAATAATCGCAGCTCATAAAAGACAAAGGGGAAGGCATATAAAGTGAAAGCTGGACTTGGCACCAAGTCCTCCCAAGTTAGCGCATATCTTAGGGGCAGATTGTAATTAAGGTGAAAGAATCGTGAGTCTATAAAGGAAAGAAATGGCGTGGAACATGCAAGATAAAGACAAAACAAGCCGCCACCTCCAGCTCATATAATCCAATAGTCTAAGGTGTCGCAATTACATACAAGAGGAATTTCAAGCTAGTGCATAAGGTTGGCTGGTGTTAAGTTGGGCATCTTCAGTAATGTAGTATTTCCAGGTTGAGCTAGTATCATCTAAATTTGCAGTTGTCAAGCAATTATAGTAGGAGGAAGTCAAAGGTAGGTTAAAACAGTATATTGCCAAGACAAGCCATGCCACATCAGGAGACGCACAAGCTACTGTAACTGCTAATAAAATATGTTGTCAACTTCTGGGCATATCTATATATATACATTGGCTATCCACACAATCTTCAAATTCACAAATTTTTCAAGGCATGTACAAGTCAGCGATAATATGTTTCTGATATTCAATTTCCTTTAAAAAAAACAATACAAAAGTTTGTAGCAATAGAATTATTAGATGAGTGAATGTTTATGAATTCCAATCTTTGCCGAATATTATTGGGAAATTTGCAATTCAATATCATAAATATTTGCATATAAATATAAGCAAGCTGTTACAAGTGAACTTACAACCACGTTCATGCAAACTTTTTGATAAATTGCCTTTGGAGTAATAAGAAAAAAATAGACAAATATTGGGGAAAATCAATGAGGGTTTTTATAGTGGTATTGGAGCCAAAATCTTGCCAGCTTGGATTCACAAGTTGGACACATTTCTGAATCTTAAACCCATGCCAAAAACAGAAGCAATTAAGTTTGCAACTCTCGACCTTGAGGGTCCAGCTTATGATTGGTGGCACCATGGTTTGGTGACACAAAACCATGCTTTAATTCAGTCTTATGAAGAATTTAGCAATAAATTGATTGCTAGATTCAATAGGAAGGATGTGGAAGGGTACTTCAGGGAGTTGGCTATGATTAGACAGCATGGGGATGTTGATAGTTATATCAACAAATTTCAGAAGGTGGCTGTTATGGTACCAGACATGTCGGAAAAGAGGGTTATAATGCTATTTATTGAAAGTTTGCATCATAATTTGAGAGGTTTGGTGAATCCCCCCTTTATGTGGAGCTTCTTGAAGTTTAATACCTAAATCCTTAGCCACAATAGGCTGCCAAAACCTCTTGGGAACACTCCTATTCTCCATCATACATCAGGCCATCTCTGTGATAATATGGTTCCACCTCTCAACAAGTTCATTCTGCAATGGAGTGTGGATTGTGGTATACTATCATTTGATGTCGTGTTTAGCACAAAAATAACTGAATTATTTGGAATAGAATTTGCCTCCACTATCATATCTAAAAGTGGTTATTGCACAACCTGACTCTTTTCTACTAATGCTTTGAACTTTTGAAATTCATTAAATACCTTGGATTTTAATTTCAAAAAATATACCCCCATTTTCCTACTAAAATTATCCACAAACAAAAGAAAATACCTACACCTAGTGACTGATGTCATGTTTATTGGTCCACAAATATTTGCATGAACCAACTGCAAGAATAATCTAATGGAGGCTTGGGCAATTCTAAAGGCTAGTGAGCTAGGTTGGTCAAAGATTGTCTATGAGATGGATTCTATGATTTTGGTCTCTTTGCTGAATAAAAGGAATTTGGAGGGGGCTTCATGGCAGCTGGCTCAAGTGTAATGTCCCCATTTTAGCCCTATGCTCGTCATTTGGATTTAGCCTATTTCCAGAAATCCATAGGCTAAGCTAAAACAGAAAATTAGGGTTTCCTCTTTCAGATGCTTTTTCGAGGGTTTGCTTGCAAAAGGTTTATGGGTTCTCTAGGTCTTTTAGGGACCTCCAGGGTGGTGTGTTATGCATCTGAATCTGATAATCTTTCCAGGCACTTACTATTTATAGTAAGTCGTGATACTGCTTTGTTGGCGTTCGGAGAATGTTGTACAGACTTACTATTTATAGCAGTTTGCTATTTTTAGCAAGTCTATCTTTTGGCAGTATCTGTCTAGCAGCAGTTCAATCCTTTGCAGTTCAGTGTTCAGTTTGGCTTTCTGTTATTTTGATGTAAATTTACTATTTATAGCAGTTGGCTATTTATAGTAAGTCTAAATTTGGCAGTAGCATCATCAACAATTCAGCTCAAGTCATCTTGCTAACCTTCAATTTTAGTTTGGCTTTGGTTATCTCAATGGACTAAGTTTATACTTAGTCAATTTTATGTTACTCAGTTGTACCCCACGCCTAGGAGTGATAACTTCATGTTGTTTTTAAAGAGGGGACATTATGGGGTCAATTGTGCATTTAATGATTTATTAAATGCTTTATTATTGCATTATTAAGTTGAACGCCTAAAGGAGGTTGAATAAAGTTTTATTATTTCAAAAAGTAAAATGCTTAAAGGTGGCGTCCCTCTTGGAACTTGAAGTGATTCAACTTCTTGGAATTTGAAGTGATTCAATTCCCAATTGAAGCTTATATATTGTTGTTGTTTGAAGAGCTGATTATCTTTGGAAAATATTGTAAAATTATGCTGCTGGTTTGAAATCTAGAATCTAGCTAAGGGAAAGCTTAGCAAGTTTACTCCATTCTTCGGGCCTGAAGCTATGGTTCCTTAGATGGTCTATTGGGAGTGTGCTTCATCCAAAAGTACATATTGAGCATTATTGTAGAGTTTTGGTGAGATATTTTCAGTTTTAATGTTGCTGGTGTAGACACAGGTGAAGATGTTTTTCATTTATAGCTTTTGGTGTGAATTTATTTTGGTTATGGGTATTTGATCATTGCAATTCTATGATAATGGTGACCAGGTTTGGAGGTTTTCAGATTTTAATTCCAAGTTTCTGATTTTTCCAAGAGAAATTGCCCCTCAAGAGGGCCGTACCATCTCATGAATGCTTTGGGATTCGTGCAAGAATAATATCTTGAGTTTTGATGCAATTTTGTGGTCTGATTTTGGTCGCCAACCTCCTAGAAAGCATCTACATTTGATTTCATTCAATTCGGAGGTAAATTGATAAAGTTATGAGCATTTCATTGATTCACAGGTTGTTGGTTTACAATTTTAGTTTGCTGATTTTTATTATCAGACTTCAATAAGATCAGATTTTGGCTTCAATTTTCAGTCTTTGAGAGTTTATGAACTTCATAGATTCATCCTTCACATATTTGCATTTTTTCATCTATTGTAACACTTGTAATTTGCAGTTTTTCCTAATTGTAAGGTTGAGAATTAGTAGTACTAATCCAACCATTTATTTACTGCATTTACTTGTGATTTTCTAATGCAAATACTATAACCTCTGGATGGTTTACCGCTAGTGTGGAGGAATCTGATTTGTATTTACTTTCCATCACCCACTGTTAACTGGATTTCTTTCATGGCTGGATTACCGCCTCTTTCAGTTTCCAGTTGTATTTACTTTCAGCAATAATTCAATACTTCTGCCATATGTTAGCACCTCGCCTTCAAAAGGATCTTGTGTGCACATTCTTGGCGTTGAGAGTATTTCATTTGGTTCTATTTTGAGGCTAACGCTAATCCATCAGTATAGTGTTGCCTTGTGTTATAGTAATTCAAGAAAAAAATTTACTAGCACATTTCATCAAGTGGTTAGGAAAATTCTCCTTGTTTCTTCTAATTTTGAAATTATTTCTTTTGTTCACATTCCTAGAGAATGGAATAAAGTGGTTGATTCTCTTGCTAAATGGGCTTCAGAGGGAAATACCAACTGGAATATTGTTGACCAGAATGGGCTAGATCAACACAAGATTCATCATTTATTTCAACTAATTCAAAATGACCAATTGGATTAGTAGCTAGGGAATGGACACGAGGAAGCATTGTATTGTTGGTAATCTAATATTTTGGTATTGTACGTATCCTCAATGGATTTCCTGTATTTAGACTGTTTTGATGGCTATTGCCATTTGGAAATCTACTCAAAATGTATGTAACTATTTTTCTTGTTAATAATTTTTTTACCCCTTTCAAAAAGAACGCCTAGAAAGATTTATTGCTCCAATTCAAATTTTTACTCCAACTCCAATGTGAATCTTGAATGAATTCACCCAAAATTGGCTAAGGTGAAATCTCTCCACCCAAACCAATATTCCCATAGGGTTTTCGTCCTAGGGTTTGAGATGAACAAAAATGTCCAACTTTCACAATGAAAATGACCCAAGATATGAAATTCTCTTTTTGCAACTCTTTTAATACCCATCCTTTGAACTTTCGCGGAGTTTGTAATTTAAAATTCACTTTGTAAATAAACAATTATTTTTGCTCCTCATAAAGTGGCTATATTATTTCACTTTTTGGCCCCACTCAAGTCACTTTATAACATTAAAAATAAACATAACTAATTAAAAAGAAGTTGCCTTGAAAATTATAAATAGAGACAACCTTATTTAATTGATTAATTTATTCCCTTCTCAAAATTCTCAAATTAGCCTATGAGAATTAAATAGGCCAAAGGGTCCTTCCTAAACTCCTATGTCAAAGCAGGGGATAGTAAATATTATGTTAGGTCTTGATTGTGAAGATCTTATTCTTGAAATGCTTCAACAATTATTGGCTACTATTAGTAAGAAGGATGCAAAAAATGTTATAACTTCTATGCAGGCCATTATGACTTTGATTTTGAATGAGTGACAATATTGCTCAGCCACTCTTATCAATTTTGTTGACCAATGTGAAGAAGGATAAGCAAAAAGTTTCACCAACAGCACATGTATTGGCTAAAAATGTTGTTAAATGGTGTGAAGAAAAATTGAAGCCATATTTGGCAATTGAGAGGTTAACTTCCAGTGATCCATATATTATAGGCACTTCGAATGTGAGCAAAACAAACTCGAAAGAGAGAATCATTGATTCATATGCAAAGAATCATGGGCATCAAGCCACAAATGTTGGAGCAATCAAGAAAAATCCGATGAAGATCCTGAAAAAAGGTGGTGGATACTCTTAGGCCACAAGCAGAACAATCTTTGACTTCTATCAAATGTTAATTCCAGCAAAATGATGATGAGTCCAAGGAAGAAATTGTGAAAGTGGAGCATGAGGAAGAAGAGAAGACAATATCAAAAATAGTTGAGGTTACGAACGATGAGTCTAAGTTTGTTGAAAATTCTAGATTAATAGATAATGATGAGAGCTTAGATCAATCCAATGAGATCGATTCGGAAAATGAATGGGAGATGCTAGAAACCTTCCAGAGTGATTTCCAGAATGATCCTATTGAAAGGTATGATGAGAATGTTGATACTTGCATTGATTCTAGCTATAGTTTATCATCATTCCATGACTCTAGATTTCATGAGGAAGATTGGAAGAAACATTTGTTGGTGACAAATGAGAATCAAGTGCAAGTCCTAACAAGGTTGGATAACACAAAAAAGTTTCTTGAAGAAACAATGCAAAATGTGAACATAGAACAATTTGAGCAAACTATCACTATTTCATATTTACAAATAATCAAGAGTGCAAAGGAATAATGAAATCTAAATATTTGCATGTAATTAAGGGCAAGGATCATGCCATCATGTTTGTAGAAAAGACCTTTAATGCATTCAAAGAAAAGGAGAAAGAGGTTGATGAGCTCAACCTAGAGCTAAGTTTAGCTCACTTCTCCCTCTACAAAGCTAAAAGTCAATCATCTACTGCAGCTATGCCCAAGAAGCAAGAATCTAACACCAAAGCTATGGAGATCAAGCAAATAATTGAAGGAATTGATGTGCTCCAAAAGAACTATAATTTGAAGTCAAATTACCCTTGGGGATATGAAGAAAAATTTGAGGATGAAAGACTACACAATGGCTTCAGCATTCCTAATACCATGGAGATTTAGCATGTTGATAGCATTTGGAAAGAACATCAAGAGTGCAATCTCATGGGGCTAGAGAAGCAATTTTCTCATGAGGGTATGTTTTTTACCTTGGATCAGAATAAGATGGTGATGGACTTTGTATTTTCAGAATCACTACAAAGTGATGGAAATCATCACGAGTTAGAAATTAGTTGTGTGAGGTGTACTCTTCCTAGTGAAGAAGCCTCAAGCCACCAGGTGGTCTCTAGATGAAGTTCACATGCATACCAAAGTAGTGCAGCATAAGAATGATGGAGCCTCTTCATTGTTGAATATTCATGCAAAATATCATCAACAAAGTATGTTGCAGGTTAGTGGTGATAGGAGGAATGAACCATGGAGGACTATAGATCAAAATTTCAGACTTAAGAGTTGTTTCATTCAAATCAGCCACCACATGATTTCATTTGCATTCATACAAGTGGATTGGAAAGTATTTTCAATCAAGAGATGGAGCATTTTTTAGTTGATAACTGTTGAAAGAGAATTTTCAGCCTTTGCAAAAAAAAAATTCAGTTATTCCTTTTCTTGCAAGGAGGTTTCAATTTTACAGCTGCTGTTCCAATTTCAAGTTGCTAACTTTGGTAAAACCAGATTATAAGTTGTTATTTCTAGACTTGAACAGCTGCAAGATTAATCATTTTGGGACAACTAAATATTTGGAAAATGTTAGTGAATGGTTTCAGCTAAAAAGAATGAATACTTTCGCCAACATAGCTCTAGTTTGGGCAGAAAACCAAGTGATTCGCGACTGTCATAAATTAATTTCAGCCTGCACACATGTTGATTTGTGCCCTTTGTTACACCACAAATTGTGTAATTACTATTTACTATTACTATGTAGGGTAAATGTGAACGTAATTTGTATTCTGGTGGTGAATAAAATGTGCTTGTACTTTGTTATCAATGCATTATGAATAAACGTTATTTCATTTAATGTCATATGAAGAAATGCATGTGTGTGAAATGGATGGTTATTGAATAAATACTCTAACTATGGAGATGTATTATATGTAATGCATGCTTTGTGAACAGCTAACTACCATGTGCTTGTGATATTTGGATGGAAGTATATGTTCATTCCTCCAGGCGGAGGGGACGTATCACTCAGGAGAAGATCTTGGTCGGGTAACCAGTAACGTAACCTATCTGAGCTTACACACACCATAGTAGAATAATTGAGTCGGGTTATCATGTTGGCAATAGGTAAGTCATCCTTAGTTTGGTGTGTCTGCATTAGTAAGGGTCTTGATTACTGTCGAATGCATGCTTGGATGATGTTTATCTGTTTAGAGCTTGTGAGTCCTTCCTCATGTTACTATGCTTGTTTGTGTGGTTGAATGAGTATTGGGATATATGTATATATGCATATATATGCATATGTTGGCATACACGTACAATGGATATAATGGGATGTCCATACAAGTATGACGACATATGTATAGAGATGCATATATGTATATAAAATGATTGATATGACGCTATAGTCACGTAGGTCATGATCATTCAGATATTGAATGGATCATTTGACTATCATGTTGCTATATAGTATATATGTATATATAATATATTATTATTATGTGAAGATTGTCTTGTCGTATTCATTCATATATCGAATGTATTCATACTTAATTGACTTGGTGTATATATATATATACATATACATATACATATGTATATGTATATACGTATATATATATATATATATATATATATATATATATACATATACATATATATACATACATTTATGTATATATATATATGTGTGTGTATATATATATATATTATATGTACATACATATATGTAAATATATATATATACATATATGTATGTACATACATATATATACATATATGTGTGTGTGTGTGTGTGTGTGTGCGTGTACATATAGATATATAGATATGAACATACTTTGTACGTTTGAAGAAACGTATGAACATATGTGAACTAATATATGAATATATATATATATATATATATACACGTGTGTTTATATATTTATTGATTTGGCAATTATCGTAATTGAATAAATATGACTATATTCATGTATTAGCTAGTAACTAATACTTTCGATAAGTTTTAGGGGATATATATATATAAGCAACATGTCAATGTATATATATACATGTATATGTAATAGATATATATAAGATATCAGCCTATCCTTGGAGGCATATATTTAGTTGATACAAGGCGAATATAGTGCCGAGTATAGCACTGTAAATATATATAGCACTTTGCTAGTAACTTAGCATATGGATATAAACTTATGCCAGCACATTAAGCCATGAAGAATGAGTGGACTTAGTCAACCAAGGATCTAGGTGCAGCTTATAGAAGAGTAAGTTTATGCTTTGGAGTCGATTATCATAAACAACTTAGAGGCCGATTTATTTAACGAAATCAAGGCCGAAGTAAGATATAGTAATGACTGTATTCTTTAGCCACTTATTACTCTTGTTGTCTACGTATGAAGAGTTTGTAATCTGCAAACAATGAGCAGCCATTAAGTCGATGAAAGTTGAAAGACTAAGTCGATGCCTTTTGTGGAAAGCCCGTGGACTTAGTAAACTCTAAATGCCTTGTCATTAAGCATCGACCAACATCTGTAAAGGCATGAAAACAAGTCGATGACTTTGTCAAACTGATTTATTATGTGAATCGACTCATACCCAGACTTAGTCGATGCAAGCTTGGTGTTGCATATTTGATGTTGACTGTTTCTAATATGAAGGAAACCCGCCAACTCTTTAAGTGATCATTGGTGCTTTGGCGCCACCTTTACATGTAGATGACCATTATGAAATGCAAATTGAATTCTAACATGCGTTGATTTGAATTAGTCTCTAGTTGTTGTCAATCAACAAGGTCGATCTATAGCTTGTTTTAGCTAATTATGTGCTTACATGTTCTCCACCTTTTAACTGTGACATATGTGTTGTTGTGCATGCTTGTTGCTGTCAAAACTCATGCCTAAACTATAGGCTGAGTAGTTACCAAATTGTTGTATAAATAGTGGAGCTAGTGCACTTGTTTGGGACACATTCCTTCTACAATTTTCTACATTCTATTTACATTTCTATCTGCAATATTCTGCATAGTACAGTGAATGAGAGCTTGAGCATTAGAGAGAGATTTTATTATTTGGAGAGAAGTATTTACCAGCTTGTGAGTTAGAGATTATTGTGGCATTATTGGTGGGATTGATACTAGGCTAGTTGATGTTTTGCAAGTGTTGTGTTTGCAACCAGTCGATTGAAAAGCTTATCATAGGAATGAGGATATTCTTCTTTTGTTTGCATTAGTTTTGAAAGAGTTATTCTTCTTTGTTTTCAAGTCTATTATGGTTACATGCATTTAGAGAAAAGTATTGTTTACTTTGAAAGAAAGTAGAAGCTGCATATACTATTTGTGAAATGTTTGTAATTACTCCATAATAGGAGGATTATGTTTATCATAAGTATTACATACTAGGTATGAATAAGCATGGAAAGCATAAGGCTTATTCATAGCTTACACCCTTTAGTCAAAGAGGTGATACTCTCGAAGGAATTACACAACATAACCAGCAATAGTTAACTGGATTAGCGTTAGCATCAAATAGAAAAACCAAACTGGAAAGAACTACTCGACGTCAAGAATGTGCACTCAAGATCCCATTGCGGGTGAGGTGCTAACATATGACGGAGTGTTGAATTGAAACTAGAAATTATTAGGCGGATAACCAGCCATGAAGAGCATTTCCACACTACCACCAAACAGTGGGGGGAAAAGATTACAATTAAAACAATTCGTCCGCTGCGGCGGGCATCCACAGAATTGTGGGGATTCGCCACTTGAAAGTGGGTACAATGATATAACAGATTCTTTCTCCGCATTGGCAGTAAACCGTCCAGGGGTAATTAATTAGAATTTAATCAAGTAGTTGCAGCAATAATAATGGGTTAGATTAGTACTACTAATCAAAACCTTACAATTCAAAAGACTGCAAAAACATGAATTACAATGATAGAGAAATGAGATAAGAAGATAAGAATGAATTCCAATAATGTTCTTTGCTTTCCAATGAAAGAAATATGATTAAAACATAAAGCTTATAAATCTGATGTAAAATTTTGAGTTCTGGAAATTCATATCAGCAAACTAGAAATCACTAAAATATTCATAACTCACTCATTTCACCTCCAAATCGACTAAAACTGAATGCAATGGACTTCTGGAAGGTAGGTGACCAAGCTAGGAGGAAGAAACAGCAACAAATCTCGTCCTTTATTTTCTGACACAATTCCCAATGCAAACTGAAATGTACGGCCTTGAGAAGGGGCGATTTTAGCTTTAAAAATTGTAGACTTCAAATAAAAATCCAAAACTTGGAGGAAAGGGGCGCCCTTGCCAGACAATTGCAATGCAAAAGTACCTAGAATCAAATTAATTTTATTCCAAGAGCTGCTAACAGAATTCACTTTCAGCTGTAGAAACATCAGCAACTTCAAAATCTGGAAAATTCATCAAAACTTCAACTATAAGCACAAATCTGCTAGTCTGGATGAGAAGCAGCAAAGTCCAACTAGGTGTTGTATTTCAAACACGAAATTGGATAGTGGCTAGGAGGTAGCATCCTCGAAGCATGAGTTCAAATGTCATTCCAACAGCATAACAGTATGATAACATGAATGGATGAAATGCTGGAGCAAAAACCTTCATTAAATAAGAGCTCACAAACTCTCCAAATTCCTGAGAAGCAAATCAAAAGACACAGGAGACCTTTCAAATTCCAACAAACAATCAACTTCTCAAGATGGCGTCCAAATTGCTTAGAAGGAATTTCACTTTATTTAAAAAACCTCTTTTATTAAAGTGGCGTCCACTTTTCCCAAGGCATAATGTTTTTTTATCAAAAATTATTAAATCTCCACATGAAGGCGTCACCCTTCAAAGTCCCCTTTTTAAACACAACTTAAAGTTGTTCAACTAGGCCAAGGGGGTCAACTGCATAATATAGCCTGGATGCCTTTATTCAACATAAAAATGCCTTAAGAGGACAAACATGAACTGCAAATAAATGCTCCAACTGGAAATGAAGTACTGAAAGTTGACAAACTCCATACTGCTTAAAATAGAATTTACTATAAATAGTAAACTCTCAGAAAATGCCGAGGAACCTTAGAACTGGAAACCCTAATTTTACCTCATACATCCCTACAGGCTTCCGGAATAGGCGGATGAGTGTCAGAACAGATTACTGATGAGAAGGGGACATTCGATCCATCCCTCTGTAAGAAATTGCTTAATCCTCAAACAAGCTGAAAAGATGGATGCAACAAAATCATTCTCCTTCCCATTGGCATCTTCAATACAGGAATTCTTCCATGTCGAGATCAGTATTCTTTTGATTGTCCTTCTCTCCTCAAAGAGCGGCTCTGTGCTCAAGAATTTCTTTGGAATCAAGCACCAAGCTGACCTTCCTCTCCTCCAAAGGAAGTAGTTCTGAAGTAGCTGCGTTGTAATCCCACTTGCCTTCTTGAAGTGACACATGAAAAACATTATGTATTTTGCTTTAAGCTGGAAGTTCCAACTCATAAGCAACTTCACCAATCCTTTTGGTGATTTTGAAAGGACCATAAAAGCGTGGCTTCAACTTTTCTGCACCACTCTTCTTAAGAGAGGATTGTCTATATGGTTGAAGCCTCAAATAGACCATGTCCCCAACTTTAAAAAACCTATCAACACGTTGCTGATCAGCGTATAACTTCTGCTGATTTTGAGCTTGTTGCAGATTTTCCTTGAGAGATTTCAAGATGTCTTAGCTCTGTTGTAACATATCCAGTGCTTGTGGAGCTCTGCTATCACCAAACACTAAATCAACAAAATTAGTAGCCTCATAACCATAAAGAGCCATAAAAGGTGACATCTTAATTGACATGTGATAAGAAGAGTTCATAACAATACTCTCCCTGAGTGAGCTGAACGATCAAATGCTTCTTGCATCACGAACATGGTTTTGCCGTGCAGCCCTCTAACCACGCGGTAACATTTCACAGTTGCCCATCTGTTGTTTGTAGGTGATAACCAGTAGCGGATAAGCATCACTCAATCTAAGATCCTCGCCAAAAACGCGGGAACTTCTTTGTCCCTATGGCGGCCGGTTTAGGCTGCATTGGAGACTCAAAAAAAACTCAGCCACTTGAGCTGCTGTAAATGAAGTGGTGACAGCAAAGAAATGAGCAAATTTTGTTAGTCTATCAACCACAACAAAAATACAATCACGTCCTTGCACCTTGGGCAACCCCGTGATGAAATCCATGGCAATACTTTCCCATTTCTGATTCGGAATGGGCAAGGGCTGTAGCAGACTAGCTGGATAAGAGTGTTCATTTTTATTTCTTTGACAAATCGGACACTCTCTAATGTAGTTCAAGACTTCTTCTTTCAACCCTTTCCAAGTGAATCTTTCACGAATCTGCTTATAAATCTTGAAAATCCCTTGATGACCAGCAAGGGGAACATCATGAAAAGATTGTAGAATCTTCTTTTTGAGCTTAGATTCTTGCACTAAAAAGATTCTATCTTTATAGTAAATTATACCATCAACCAACTTATACCTTTCATCAACCAAATGACCTTCTAGCAAGCTGGTTGCAAACTGATTTTTAACATAATCAGCAACAATTAACTCCTTCCAATCTGCTGATAACTCACAAAGTGACTGCAAATGAGGCCTTCTTGAAAGAGCATCAGCCACTATATTATTTTTCCCTTTGACATATTCAATGTCATATGCTTGGAGCTTACTTACCCACTTCTGTTGCCTTTCATTCAAATCCTTTTGGTGCATAAAATGTTTAAGACTATTGTGGTCAGTCTTAACAACAAATTTACTTCCCACCAAGTATTGACGGAATTTAGACAAAGCATGCATGATAGCAAGCATCTCTTTGTCATAAATGGAGTAAGTTTTTTCTGCTCCTCTCAACTTCCGGCTCTCGAAGACAATAGGATGTTTGTCTTGCATTAGAACAACTCCAACACCTTCACCTGAAGCATCACACTGTAATTCAAAAGATTTTGTAAAATCCGGAAGAGCCAACACTGGACATGTACTCATGATTTGCTTAAACTTATCAAAAACTTCTTGTGCCTTCTTAGTCCAAAGAAAAGCTCCTTTCTTTGTAAGATCTCTGAGAGGTGCTGCTTGATGAGAATAACCTTTCACAAATCTTCTATAGAATCCACATAACCCTAAAAATCACCTCAAATGAGAAATATTCTTTGGAGTTGGCCAATCAAGAATGGCTCTTGTCTTTTCTGGATCAACTTTCACACCCTTTGAACTGATAATGTGGCCAAGATACAAGAGTTCTGTCATCCCAAACTCACACTTTGATTCTTTGGCAAACAAACATTCTGCCTCTAAAATACTAAGCACTTCTTCCAAATGCTTAAGGTGCTCTTCCCATGACTTACTGAAAATAAGAATGTCGTCGAAGAAGATGAGCATAAACTTCCTCAACTGCTGTCTAAAAATCTTGTTCATACAAGATTGGAATGTAGCTGGAGCATTTGTCAATCCAAAAGGCATGACAAGAAATTCAAAATGCCCAAAATGGCATCTAAACGCTGTCTTCTCTATATCCGCCTCCCTCATTTTGATTTGATGATAGCCTGAACGAAGATCAATCTTTGAGAAGAACATAGCCCCATGGAGTTCATCTATAAGCTCATCAATCCTAGGGATTGGATATCTATTCTTGATGGTCTTCTGATTTAGTGCGTGGTAGTCAACACACATACGCATTGTGCCATCTTTCTTTTTAACCAACACCACTGCAGAAGCAAAAGGACTCTTGCTTGGTCTAATGAAACCACTTTCCAACAACTCCTTGATGGCTTTTTCAATTTCATCTTTCTGCTTCTTTGGATAGCGGTAAGGTGTAGTCATGACAGGTTTTGCTCCCTCTTCTAACTCAATCACATGCTCAGAACCTCTTTCAGGAGGTCTCCCAGGAGGTAGGCTTCCAAAGACTTTGCTCTTCTTTGAAAGTAAGGCTTGAATATCAGGGTGATATTGCCTTTTCTCCTCTACCAGATCAGCTGGTAGAACCATACATTCAGCAGCCCATTCAACCTGATCGTGATGGATCAGCCTTTCCATCCTCTTCAAGGACACAATTCGAGGGCCTCCATTTGACATCCCTCTTAGAACAACCTTCCTTCCATTAGACTGAAATTTAAGCTCCATGGTTTGCAAATTTAATGTGATCTCACCAAGAGATCGCAGCCATTGTATGCCTAACACAACATCAGTGTCTCCTATTCCCACCACATAAAAATCATCTTTAATCTCATGATTCCCTAATTGCATAGAGAGGTTAGGAATTTTCCTTGTGCAAGACATAGTAAAACCATCAACAACCATTACCTTGAACCCATCAAATTCCTCAGTCTTCAAACCTTTTCTAGCTACTAATCCTTCATCAATAAAATTGTGAGTTGCTCCGGTATCAATTAGAGCAACTATCCTTTGTGAATTCACAACTCCATGAACCCGAAAGGACTCTTTTTTTGAAAACTTGATAGTTGTGCAAAAGCACTACCATCTCCCACCTCTTCGGACTTGTCTTCTGGATCTTCTTCACCTTCACTACCTGTTGATTCATATTGTTGATCAAACGAATCTGATTCTGATCCATAATCAGAATAGCCCTCCATTCGATTTGCTTTGCCTCTTCCATAGCGGTGGGCCCGCCAAAGAATACACGGCTTAAGTGCAGCAAACTCCATCTTTTCCTAAAATTTATTCAGCTCGCTAAGGTGTCTGGTACGGAAACTTCTTGGGCAGATTTGAAGAATGTTTTTTATCTTTCTTATGGCTGAATGGTTTTGAATGAAACTTAGGCCTTGGGGCTGCCAACTCCATGCTCCTAGCTTTCTTGATAGCTTCATCTAACGTTGGTGGATCAAAAGCTTTGACCCAACCCTTCAAAGGCTCATTGGCGTGAGCGAAAGACACAGGGTCTTCTTCCGTTGTGTTGACACCATTCTTGCCCGACAACCTCTGAAAATCAGCCACATAGTTTTCTAAAGATCCTTGCTGTTTCAATTGTGCCAATTCTCTAAATCTCAATTCTGGATCTTTGGTATCAAATCTTTCAATCAACTTATTGGTAAACTCTCCATATGTGCGAACGAGGTTATGGCCAAGAGTGACCAAACCATGAGTCCACCATTCATGAGCTATCCCATCTAAATGCAAAGTAGCAAATTTGATAGCATCTTCTTCCGGCATGGGTCTGAGAGAGAGGTAGTTATCTAACTTCTGTACCCATGATCTGGCTGTACACTTATTACTACCATCAAAATGTTCCATAGTAATCTTTCCCAATGCTTGGTAGAAATCATTTCTAGGTGCCATAGGACATTGTTCAGTCCTTCCTCCATTTCTTCGACTCCTTTGATTCATGAATTGGTCAAAGGTCCAAGTACCTCTCAAATCAAGAGGTAAAGAAACGTACTCTATGTAAGCTTGACGTGCATCATCAGCAAAGTTTGGAGCAGCTTCAACCGGTTGTTGCTCTTCCCTTTGTGTGAAGACGGGAAAAAGGGGTCTAGAGGATGACCCACTAGGAATTGCAGCATGCTGACCCACAATTCTGTCTCTTGTATTCACTTCAGGACTGCCACTATTGTTATTCCCATTAACTCCACTGCTTTCTCCAGTTGAGTTATTTTGGGGCTAAATGATATTCTGAGCTGCTTGCTGGTCCAACTTGGACAATAATCGGGACATCATGTCTATCATCCCATCAAACTTCTTCTCCACTCTGTCCCTCTCTTCATTATCTCTCCTTACAGTGTCTGACATTATTTCAAGCATCACATTTCAACTTTCGCTTTTACATGCGGGCGCGAATCTCTTAGGACTTCTGAGAAGGTATCTGCCTCAGGAACGGGCGGAAACTGATGCTGATTTCTAGCCTGACTTCTGGTGTATGGCCTAGTGTCTCTTTCACTCATAAGATACGGTGCGATTGCCGAGGGATGGCGGGGTCTTACGCTCGATACGCTTTAGAGATATACTAACAATTTTTACGGAAGGAATTACACAACATAACCAGCAATAGTTAACTGGAGTAGCGTTAGCATCAAACTGAAAAACCAAACTGGAAAGAACTACTCGACGTCAAGAATGTGCACTCAAGATCCCATTGCGGGCGAGGTGCTAACATATGACGGAGTGTTGAATTAAAACTAGAAATTATTAGGCGGATAACCAGCCATGAAGAACATTTCCACACTACCACCAAACAGTGGGGGAAAAAGATTACAATTAAAACAATTCGTCCGCTGCGGCGAGCATCCACAGAATTGTGGGGATTCGCCACTTGAAAGTGGGTACAATGATATAGCAGATTCTTTCTCCGCACTGTCGGTAAACCGTCCAGGGGTAATTAATTAGAATTTAATCAAGTAGTTGCAACAATAATAATGGGTTAGATTAGTACTACTAATCAAAACCTTACAATTCAAAATACTGCAAAAACATGAATTACAATGATAGAGAAATGAGATAAGAAGATAAGAATGAATTCCAATAATGTTCTTTGCTTTCCAATGAAAGAAATATGATTAAAACAGAAAGCTTATAAATCCGATGTAAAATCCTGAGTTCTGGAAATTCATATCAGCAAACTGGAAATCAATAAAATGTTCATAACTCACTCATTTCACCTCCAAATCGACTGAAACTGAATGCAATGGACTTCTGGAAGGTAGGCGACCAAGCTAGGAGGAAGAAACAGCAGCAAATCTCGTCCTTTATTTTTTGACACAATTCCCAATGCAAGATGTATGCGGTAGCCTTGAGAGGAGTGATTTTAAAGCAGAATTAGACTTCAAATAAAATCCAAAGAGCTTGGAGGAAGGCTTCGGGACAATTACTGTGCGAGGTACCTGGAATCAAATTAGTTTTGTTTCAGAGTGCTAACATAATTCACTTTCGGTGCGAAACATCGGCCAACCAAAATGCGGAAAAGGTCATCAAACTTCAACTATAAGCACAAATCTACTAGTCTGGATGAGAAGCTGCAAAAACCAACCAGGTGTTGTATTTCAAACACGAAATTGGATAGTGGATAGGAGGTAGCATCCTCGAAACATGAGTTCAAATGTCATTCCGACAGCATAACAGTATGATAACATGAATGGATGAAATGCTGGAGCAAAATCCTTCATTAAATAAGAGCTCACAAACTCTCCAAATTCCTGAGAAGCAAACCAAAAGACACAGGAGACCTTTCAAATTCCCAAAAACAATCAACTTCTCAAGATGGCGTCCAGGTGCTTAGAGAATTCCTTTTGTTTAATATATTTTATTTAAAATTAAATCCACTTTCCCAGGGCATGTTTTATCAAAAATTAATGGAAATCTCCACATGAAAGTCACCCTTCAAAGGAAGTCCAGCACAGCCAGGAGTTGTTCAGCTGAGCCAAAGAGGGTCAAGCTGCTATAGCCTGCTGGATGCCTTTATTCAACATAAAAATCCCTTAAGAGGACAAACATGAACTGTAAATAAATGCTCCAACTGGAAATGAAGTACTGAAAGCTGACAAACTCCATACTGCTTAAAATAGAATTTACTATAAATAGTAAACTCTCAGAAAATGCCGAGGAACCTCAGAACTGGAAACCCTAATTTTACCTCATACATGCCTACAGGCTTCTGGAATGGGCGGATGACTGTCAGAACAGATTACTGATGAGAAGGGGACATTACAGGGGGGCTGCATATGAGTCGTGGTTGGCGGAAAAGCGCTTGAGTGATGCTTCTCCTCCTCAGCAGGCGATAGAAGACCAAGGTTTTGAAAGGTGGATTCCTAGACCATCTATATCTTATGCTCCAAAGCTCGATGGAGCTGTGTTTGTAATTGTGTACATTCTTGGAATATTGTAATTTGTGAAATTATTATATTGGAATAGAATCCTTATTGAATATTGCATGAAATCTTTGTTCAATATGATATCCATGTTTTGGGAAGATTTGTATAATTACTTTGGATTGCAATGACAAATTGGAATTTGTGTTATTTCAATTATGCATGTAATTTACATGATTGGAAGAAAAAAATTTATTGCTATGTCATGGTGTCATGTTTTATTCACTTAAGGTGAAAACATTGGAAATTTTATTGTGAAGAACACCAGGGTTGTTACACCCTTTCTTGAAAGGAACAACTCATAACATCATTAATAAAGATCATATTAAGGAGGTATGTGTTGTGGATTATGCACACTTGACGATCAAATTACTTTCTCAGATGCTAAGAGACATCATTGGACTTCAAGTCAAGGGGGAACATTTGAAATGGTTACTCATACTTTTGGTTCCACGATGGGAAGCTTGTACTTGTGGTATGGTGAGATATGCATGTTGTTTTGCTTTCAGCCCATATGATGAAAACAAATTGTCTTTCAAAAAGGTAAACAAATTTCAAAAAGTATACAAGAATATTGTGGATAGGAATCTTGATAGGCTTCTATGGCAAGATAGACATCATTTGATAGAAGAAGGATCCAAACTCTATGGGCGTCATAGCCACTGACCCACAAGGATGCGTCCCCCCTCGAAATCTAGGCATTTTGGGGATGGGGATGTCCTCGAGATGTGGGTACGCCAGGGAGATGTCCCCTCACCGTGTGGCCACCACCGCCAAGACGCCAAAGATGATGTTGGGACAGCAAGGACACCGAGATGTCCTCGAGACATCTCGAGGACAGCCAAGCATCTCTCAACCATCCCAAGGACACCCAAAAGTCTCTTCTGGTGGCTGGTGTAAAAGGTAAGAAAAAAAAATCTTTAATTTTTTCTCGAAATCAAAACCCAAGGCCAAACCCTAATGGTTAGTGGGCCCCACCAATGCCTCCTAAACTCTATAAGATACTCCAAATTCCTCATTTTTACGCACAATCTCATTTCAACAACTAGGTTTAAGAGGAGCAAAAGATTGAGTGAGGTGAAAAATTGTGATTGAAGGGTTTTTTTTGCAGATTTTAATTTGATTAACAATTTCATTGGCACGGCTCTATTCAATGATTCATTGCAATGTTTATTGCTCATTATTCATAATGTCATCAAGATTCAACATTGAAATTTAAATTTTATTTTCATGTTTGTCGAACTAGACTGAAACTTTTGTGTATCCTTTGCTTTTGCGCTTCGTGCGACCTAAAGTAAGAAAAACAAAAGTGAAATCCTTAATTGACAAAGATTAAGAACAACGATTTTTATTTGTGTATCCTTTGCTTCTATGCTTTGTGCAATCTGAAGTAAGAAAAACAAAATAAAAATATGTGTCTTAATCCTTTGCATTATGTTGCATGCATAGTTTGAATTTAAATTTTAAAATTATAAACTTATATATTCTATATTGTTTGATGTAATGCCGCAATGAGTACATAGTGAAAGTACTAAATCCAATTATGCACCTGACACTGAGACTAAGAGGGGTGGGCATGATGATGAAATCCAAACCACTAGTTTGATGGCGAGTGCAACTAAAAGTATTAATTGCCCCTCCACATTACTAGCAAAATATGCTAAGGGTCCTTTTAATCGTAAGTCTCCTTTGAAACAATTTGCAACAAAATTACCGAGCAAGCCTAGGACATCGGGGGGCACAAGGTTGTGGAAATGCCACTTTTGTGCCCTTGAATTTTTTGGCAATATTACCAGAGTTAATGCCCACCTCCTTCATATCTAAGGAAAAGGTGTGGAAGCATGTAAGTTTTTGGGGAGAAAGGAAAACTTGAAATATAAAGTTGAGATATATAAGCTATGCGGTGTCAGTGAAGACAATACAGCTGCACCTGTATCTGATACTTTGTCTCATAGATCATAGGGTCTTCAAGGCCAGCCACACGATTCTACTTCTACTTTACAGAGGCAACTTGCATGTATGTCACATTCTTCTTCAAGGGCCCATGCAATAGAGGCTAGGGGGGAACACAAGTTGACAAGTGATGCTTGTAACCCAATAGCTGAATTATTCAATGTGCAGTTGAAGGATGATATAGATGATAACATTGGAAAATCCTTCTTTGCCTATGGCATTCCATTCCATGTGGCTCAATCTCCTTATTATGGTTTTGATGGTAGCAAGGGGAGGACCATCATATATGCCACCAGGGGAGACAAAATTGAGGACCACAATCTTGGATAAGAACTATTCCAAGATAAATGTGTTAATGGAGAAAATGAAGGAATGTTGGGGGCAAAGTGGATGCAGTATAGTCATGGATGGGTGGACGGACATTAAGCATCGTCCACTCATCAATATCATGGTTACATGTACAAAGGGCCCATATTTTTTTAAGACAGATGATTGTTCAAGACATGCACGTTGGAAATTGTGATGACCCCTTCCCTAAATGGACAAAACCCACTATTGCTCAAGAGGCTTTTACTGTTGTTATCATGAGAATCTGATGAGCTGATTTAGAATAATATATATGCGTACTGAACATATAAATGTAAATCAACATAACACATTGCACCAAACAACACTCAGAAACGGTTCAGAAATTTGTTGAACAATAATTTCTAGTAAAGTCCACAGTTAGATAATTTCCAACACAATGGTGGAATGTAATAGGACAGATTTCAATACATACAAAAGACCCGTCAATTACAATAATTCCAACACAGCGCAAAAGTTGCAAAGTAATAAATGTCAGAAAAGTACTGTAATAACATCAAATCTCTAGAGCAATATGAATCTCACTCACAGCTTCAAGATAATGCAATTCAGAACATTTATGAGTATGGCAAATACAACGCATAT
>VDFB02081485.1:0-27388 GCA_007258455.2 Sequoia sempervirens
TTCTTCTGCTCTAAGGTTTTCTAACCTTGGCACTTTTTGCGAGGTTATGAGTACCTGTAGTTCTAGTAACTTCTTCTCAAGCTTGAGAAATCTAAACAATTTTGTTTGGCTTTGGTGGTAGAGAGAAAGTAGGGGCATCTGCAGAAACATTTATTCTGGTGCTATGTTACAATGTAGCCACCCTATGCAAATTGTTGAGATGGAAGGAGATAGGCTTCTAATGGAGCCCATTTCCTATGAAGAATTCGAAAATGACGCCACTATCTAGTATATTTGCTATGAAGGCAAACTCACCTCTTTTTTGGAATGCCTTAATGGCTATGATAAAAATGTTTCTACTCAGTTTGTCAGTTTGTGGAATAATAAGGGGGTGCAGATGGGAGGCATAAGTTTTGAAGTGGGTAAAGAGATTCTCTCAGGCTATGTGAATGTCCTGCAAAGGAATAAAGCTCAAGCAACAGAGCAAAGTCTCAGACAATGAAATTATGGCCTTGCTTTTCAGAGAGGACGAGGCTCCTATGAAATTGCATGGAAGGTTTGACCATGCAAAGCTCCCGCCTCCGTGGGATAAGGTATGCTTCATGATAATGAAATATTTCACATTAGAAGGAAGATTTAAGAGTTTTTACCACTATCACTTCGCTCTTTTGAACCATTTTAGACACGAAACTCTTATCAACTGTCCCTTCTATTTGTTAACCTCTTTGTAGTCGTCGGTGAAAGAAGCCAAAGAACTGTCTACTAAAACTCTGAGAAGGCCCCTTTCTTGTTGCACCAAGGACATTAGCTCCAAAGTTATGCACAGATCAGCCAGCACGCTCTGTCTCTTGCAGGATAGGGAATTCAAATGACATGGAAAAGACAAAGGGGTCAGCAATGATAGTAGCCATGGGGAACTGTACAAGTTCCTTAAAGAGAATTGGGGGCAATTGTTTGCTTAGTTCTGTTTTCATTTCTATGCTCATGTTTTAAAAAAAACTCGGAACTGTTATGTTGTTGAAGCGTTGTCAATGACCTGTGTTTAGCCAGTTTCGATGCCCTTGGGGCCTTCTGTTTTAAGGGATCAGCACCCTCGTATAATCCTGAAACTTTTTCTTGATTATTGTTTGATTACTTAATCAAAAACATAGCATACTTCATGTGGCAGTTCAACCATTTTTGTAAACCTCTTCTTGATTATTAAGATAGCTTAATTAGCCCCCGAAAAGGTATTGTGAATACATAGAAACATGGTTAAAAAAATACTTCTGAACCAAGAATTTATGTAAGAAAAAGTGTTTCAAATATCGAGCAACAAAATTTCTATAAGCAAAAAAGCAAAAATGTTGCCTCAATGTTCTGAATTGCAGACTCGGATGCAAGTCCACCAATGCATATGCACATACATACGAATGTGTATTTTTACCAGATAAAACAACTTTCATCAGCAAAATGTGAAGACACAATTGATGCCTATCTCCTTACACCTTTAACCAGATTCTCCCAACCAATCTCTTTACCACAGTCAGTACATGCTATAGTATAATGAGTCTTCACATTATTTCGAAGTAAGAGAGTGGCATGAGACTTGTTACTACATTTCTGGGTTGTACTACGTACCACAACAGTTTCAGCACCGTACAAATTGTGTTCATCAGGATGAGCCCTATTATTATATTTTGGGATTGTGCTCTGCACTAGAGTAGCGTCAAAACTATCAGTATTTTGATAGACTGCATGATTGCTAGTAAATTTTTCTGCTGTCTGCACTGAAGAAAATTCCCTGTTGTTGGCATTCTGCTCAACTGGGTGGTTAGTTACTTCTGTCCAATCAGCACAGTTTTCCACTGAATGCTTGTGTTTTTCTGATTCCACAAATTTCTTAAAATTCTCCAAAGCCATATCGCGCTCTTCTTTGGAAAGTCTTTCGTCTTCATTCTCCTGAAGAAGGGTCTCGTGTTCATGATAATTAAAAATCCAACTGCACCAATATTTTACCCATATGCATAATTAGAAAAGTTTCAATCTAATAAGGTATCTCTAGTTAACACTACCAAAATGTGCCTTAAAATATACTCTACTTTCCCTATATGTTGTACCTTGAGGAATGCTTCTCAAGTATTCTCTTCATAAAGGCTGCATCAGTTGGTAAAGAACCAAGTGGGTTAACTGCTGTATTTTCATATACATCGTGTTGGATTCCTTCTGTATTCTCTGGTTGATTCATCAGTGGCTCTTTGCTTCCTTCATAATGATGGCTGGTGCTGTCATTATCTTCAAGCTTGAAGAGATGCAAAATTTCTTCTTTAGTCATGGTCCTGTGAACCTGCTGTTGATCAACCACCCTTGCCGCAAGACCTTCTTTTGTAACCTGTCAAAATCCAATCACATACAATATAGGTCATGAAGATCTCTCATCAAAGTAAAATTTGTAAAAGAGAGGAGTTCTCACCTGCCGTTTATAAATTTTTTCCTCCATTGTCCCGTGAGCAACCAAGCGATAAACATACACATCCTTTTTTTGTCCAAATCTGTAGATAGAGATAGGGAAGAACATATTTTCAGAGACAACCATTCAGAAGGGCATCTAAAAAGATAGAAAACAAAAAGGTTTAGCAGATGTTGTCATTCAAGAATACAACTGTGGTGTGGTAAAGAGCAACGCTCAAAGAAGACCAGAAAAATCAAGCGGATGTAAAGAACCAAGTGATTATCATGCAATGAAAGTAAGACTAATTCACAAAATTCAAGTACATCGACCTGTGAATGAAAGAAAACAAAGAGATTATTTAATGAAATTAACAAATATTGGATTTGCATTCAAGCTAGGGCACATTTGAATAACTGTTATTTTATTCATAACCCATTAGTCTTCAAGTAGTTTCTTAAGATTATTTAATGAAATTAAAAAATATTGGATTTGCATTCAAGCTAGGGAACATTTGAATAACCGTTATTTTATTCATAAACCATTAGTCTTGAAGTAGTTTCTTAGTTTTTCTTTTTCTTTTAGTCCCACTGAGTGAGGGGCTTAAGTGTCACTCTACCATTATTTTGGGATTCCAATGAAATGATATTAAAGTGTTCCAGCCCCTTCCTGTACCTGCAGCTGAACGTACAAGGGTCGACATAACCAACACCAATCGGCAGACTAGTTTGGATTTGGTGACATGGTGTGAACATTTTCAGGTGAGCGGTAATTCAAGGGTGAAAGACACCGTTATGGCTGATTGAATAGCAATCCGCTTAAGGTGATATAGTAAGTTGGCAAGAATGCTTGCAAGATAGGTCTGCCAGGCTATATTGGAAAGTAAATGAAAACATCTTTAAGTTGTATGAACCTTCAAAAGATGAATTGCCACAAAATTTGGACAAATGACAGAGAAGTTAGATTTTGATTAAAGAAAATGCATTAAAAGACGTCCTTTAGAGAGAGACTATAGCTACGCAACAAAAACAAATCAAACTGTACCAAGTTCAGAGGGTGAGTTCCCAAACTTTGCACATTGATATTCAACCTGGACTTGGCAGAGAAACTTCGGCTTAAGCATAGCTACAAAAGTTAGTAATGATGGTATATTGAGAATGAAAAAGATTAAGGGGGAATGATTAGCAACAATGGTTTATAGGGAATGAAAAAGATTAGGGGGGAATGATCGATCCATAAAACCTCAACAATTTGTCAAATTTTCAGCTTCATGATACAAAAACCTGGAAGTGTAACATTTACACCAAAGCTGGATTGACAAGTTGCCAGTTACTGAAAAAATCAGCCTCAATTTTAAGATCGTAGGACTTGTGCCAAAATTCAAGCCAATCATCAACAGTATCAACAGGTTGTGACCTCAAGAGGAATGCCACTATGTTGTGCCAAAGTAGAGATCATCACCAAACTTAAGGTCGGTCCATAGATAAAGGTCAAGATCAGCATTAGATTTGCACTAACAGCTCAATGGCAAAATTTGTAGTTTAGATTGAAGATGTATGAGCTATGGCACATGCTGAGATAAATTTTGTGCCAAAGACTAGGATTACTCCAAAAGGCACTTTGAGATCAAATTTAAGAATGGAGAAGATGGTGTGTCACACCAAGAGTCTTGACATTTGGAAGAACTGTAACATGGTTGTTCCAAGATAATTTGTAACAGGTCATGGGAATTTACATACTTGTAATCATAGAAGCAGATATCTTTAAAATATCGTGATATATCTTTTCTTGACAGGGTTCCCAACATTTTCCTGAAAATATCATGACGTTTTCAAAATATATTTGACCGAAATTTTCACCAATATAAATTACTGGCGATCTCACCGGTGATATCACAGTAAATTAGTTTTTTCTATATAAGCATCAGACCTGCAAGTTTTTAGTGTCTACTTGTTGTGACCAGCCCTGCACATTGCCCCATCATGTCAGGGAACTCGGAGTTGTCTGCTTGTTTTTAGGGTTTTGTTTCCTTGCAACAGTTTCATGAGATCACCTTATTGAGAGTTTCAAGTCAGTTTGCCGAGAGTTACCCGAGCCAAGTCAGTAATCCATGCTTGAATCAGTGCGTAGACGTCATGGAAGCACTCAGAAGGCCTAGGAAACGAAGATCGCCTGTGAATTCGGCCAATTCTGAGACTTCCTACTTTTTAGGAAATCTTGCTTTTAAACTTTTGGCTTTTTCATTTTGGCATTTTTGGGATAGAAACAGGGTTCCTATTTTTTAGGGATTTTGCTTTTTCTATTTTTAGAAATTTCTATTTTTGGAAAGTCAACCCGAGTCAACTTTCTATCTTTCTATCCAAAAATCAACAAAAAAAATCAAAAAATCACTTGAAAATCAAAGAGAATATCAAAAAATCAATGAAAAATCTGGAAAAGCAAGCAAAAAGCATGAAAAAATCAGTAAAAAAGCATGAGAAAATTAGACTGAAAGTATCAAATTCTAGAAAAATCAGTCCAAAATCAATCAAATCTGAGCAAAAATCACTGAAAAATCAACCCAAAAAGAGTGAAATTCATGAAAATCTGGCTAAGTCTGAGAAATTCGCCACCATGAAGAGGGTCCTTGAAAGGAGGGACGAAGGAAGGAATGTCTGGAAGTAGGGAAAGTCCGCTAGCCATGAAGGAAGGAATATCCAAGACTAAAATGAAGTCCGCCAGCTTCAAGGGAGAAATGTCTAAGGCTCTTTACAGTCCGCCTTAGCATGTCAAGGACCATGCAAAGTCCGCCACACTTTGGCAAGGCATGCTCAAAGTCCGCCTAACCTTGTTGGGAGATGTCTAGACCATGAGGAAGTCCGCCAGCTTCAAGAAAGAAATGTCCAAGACTCTTCAAAGTCCGCCCTCACATGTCTAGACCTCTTTAAAGTCCGCCTTACCTTGTCCAAGGGAGTGTAAAGTCCGCCAGCTTTAAGAGATGATGTCCAAGACCTTCTAAAGTCTGCCCATGCTTGTCCAAGCATCCTTGGAAGTCCGCCACACACTTGCCAAAAGGTTGGAAGTGAAAATTTCGTATTAAGGAAAATTTCGAAAATTTGCCTAAGTATAGAGGCCTAAAGGATGAAAAATTGAGATTTTTGGCTAAGTGTTATGACATTTTCAAGAGGAAGGTGTTAGAGTTTGAAAGGAGAGTGCTAAAGAAAATTCGCTATGGCATGTGGAAAGAGGAAAAGACTTTGGGAAGTCCGCCTAGGCTATGGCAAAGAAAAAAATGAAGTGTGCCTAGCATGAAAATGGAAGAGAAATTAAATTGCCTAAGTATGGATGTCTGGAGAAAATGTTATAAAAATTGACAACTTTGGCCAAAGAAAAATGCGCAAGGCAAGGAGAAAGGAAAGATCGCCCTTGGCCAGAAGGAATAAGAATTTGTCGAGTGTCAAGGAAGTTTGCCTGATAAAGACATTTGGACAAAGGACTTTGCCTAAATTAAATTCACTGAAAAATTGACTTTGGCAGAAGAAAATAAGCTCAGTGCAATTAAAAGTTCGCCATGGCAAAGAAAAATAAGGATCTGGCATAACAATTGTCGACGGAATGGCTTAAATTTTGACTTGGCTAGACGAAATTGGGAATAAAATTGGAAAATAAACTTTTAGCCAAAGAAAATGAAGAGAAAATCAAAATAGCCATGGGTCTAAAACGAACGGGTTGGAATAAATTAAAATATTTTAATAATTTATTTCCACTACTTAGAAATTTAAATGACCTTGGACAAAATAAAGTTTGCTAGAGATGTTTCGGAAGAAAATAATTGGTGCCGAAGATAAAATCCAACAGGCAAAATTAAATTCGCCATGATTTTTTTTGAAACTTGAAAGGTCGAATTTAATTAAATATTTAATGTTTTCTTTCAAAATTCGAAAAATCAAAGATAAACATTTAAGCAAAAATCGAATTTTTGAAGATCAATGAGATTTGCCTGGATAAGCTCGACACGGATTCTTTTCGAAAAATAAAGGAAACTTGCCTGTTTGAACAAGTAAAAACAAATCGAGATCAAGAGAAGAAAAGGCAGTTGCTAAAATGAATTAAACTCTTCAGCATTATAATGAGTTTCAGCAACTCATTTTTCACAGGTACAGCTGAAGAGAAATTTGATCTCTCTCGAAATTATCAGGCAGTTGATTGTCCAGAAGGCAAGATCGAATTTCCCAGAGGAAGAAGTAGTTTTATGCTGAAGGAGAGTTTTTCGAGAAAGGAAAAGATTTATTTGTTGAAAGTCAAATTCTTCTGTGCAAGAGGGGCGCACTTCATCACTTGCTTTTTGAGTAAATTATAAGAGTTAAATCTGATTTGCAGCTGACAGTCTTTTTCTTGAGGTTTGATGTTCAGTCAAGTAGATTCGCCATTCTTCTTCTGTCTCTTCATCTTAGCAAAAGTTCTGGCCAAAATTTTAACTTCATCCATTACTTTCAGCTTGCTTTTTCGCAGCAATTTAATTATTTAACTAGCTAAAAGTAAATTTTCGAACCCATGGTCTGGAATAAATTATTTTTTAAAAGGTCTTTGTATTAATGTTAATCTTTTTGGACTACAGGTTGACGACCACGGCAGGCGAACCATCAAAGGCGGCGAAAATGAAGTTCGCCAGCAAAGGTGTCCAGCGAGAGTCTAAAATAAATTCTAAGTGGAAAAATGTTGCTGACACTAATCTGGGACATGTCGACTTCGAAGAGTTTAAGAAAAGAATGTATGGACAGAATGGACTTCCAACACCGATAGCCAAACAAATGGTAAGGAATGGAATTTTTCAGGCAGCTGGGTTCCAGCCTGCAATGGATTGTGCAGAATTGATGGTGGAATGTGCTCTCCACTATGATGCTCAGAAGAGGCAGATCGTTGCACCTGATGGCAGAATTTTGGCACACCAAAGCGAGGTGGTAATTCAAGAAACCTTTGGCATCCCAATGCATTCTCGTATTGTCTATAAGACCAAGGAAGAGGCTAAGCATTTGTATGACAATCAGCCAGATCTATGCGCCACCAATGTTAACAAGGTATGGCTGGACAAGCCTAAACCGTCAATAAAGAACATGCCTAAGAGACCGCGCCGAACAGACTTCAAGGAAGATTATGGAGACATCATCTTGATGCTAAATAGAATAGCTGGCAACCCTCAAGGTACATTTTTTGAGAGCTGGATGTACTACTTCATAGATGAAATCACTTCTGGCGTAAAAATGTTCAATTGGTCACGAATGATAAGTGAATCTCCACGAGCAGTTGATCAATCTAGAAGAGACTAAGTCTTTTCACATGAGCTCGTATGTCGTCTACTTATTGGCCAGGACATATAAATATCCAGGACTAATCTGCAAGGGCAAAGTTGGCAGCAGAGAAAACGAGCTCAAACCTTATGACTGCTACCCACAACTCCAGCTGAAGGAGAAGTCTCATTTCAGAAGGGTGCATGATGCCTTCTTAATGCACATTACCAGAACACTTCAAGGGGGAGTGCATCAGAGGCTGACTCATGAGGCGAAAAGTTTGATCAGTAAATACGGATCCTGGTTCATCCAGTTCCCGAAATTTACGTATGTCAGGATCCAGGGATTTACTGGAAAATCCCTATAAGTTGCCCATCTATCCGACAAATCGGATGATTTTGCTCGAGGTCCTAAGACAGTTAGAGGAGTATCAAAACATCCAGAGGCCAACCAAGAAGGCATCTGTTACATTCCCATTTTTTATCGGGAATATGTTGGAGTCCTGTCCATCAGCGCAGGCGGCTGAAAGTGCAAGGTTGGAGATCCAGTGGTATCCATTTACAGCCTACAAGTCTAGGGTCAACTTTGACCCACATCATAATATTCGGACAGTAGAGGGGAGAAGGTACAAGCACAGAGTGGAGTTGGAAGACTTCTAGGCAAATGTTGCCGATGAATATGAAGTCAGAAGAAGATTATGGTCCAGAATGCCAGTTGACTTCATGAGGGCAATTGAGTTTTGTCGGGTGCCTGACCAGTTGCAGGACGATGGGAACTACATCCAGCCACGCTTCGAGGAGAGTCGACCTCTTCCTCCCGTGAGATGGTCAGAGCCTGAGCACGCAGACTTAGCAACGTTAATGAGACCAGTGGTCAAATACTCTCAGTGGTGGGTTGACCATCATGCCCAGGAGATGAGACATAAAAGAATAACGCTCACGTATGATTTACTGAGCGAGTCAGAGTCGTATTCCTCTAATGCCGGTGCATCCCATCAGGATTTGGTTGAAATTGAGAGAAAGGAAGGAAATAGTCCCAAGTGCAGAGCCTGCTTCCAAAAGACATAAGGGAGAACCATCTCGTTCAGCAGCATCTCGGAATATTGACGAGCTGGTGGCTACCATAGATGAGTCCTTGGTGGAAATACTCGTACCTCCTACAGTTCAGGAAGAGAACGATGAACCTATTCAGTTGGATGATGAGGAGCCCTCGTCACCTACAGGCACGGAAATACTTGGTTCAGACAATGAGATAGAAGTCCGGAATAATGACTTCGAGGAGGGAATGATTTCCGCTCTCAGAGAGGTTGTGGATGTTCTGAATGAGGAAGAGGTTTAGGTAGAAGATGGAATTGAGCAGCCGACCATTCCAGATTGGCTGATAGAGAGGATGAAGATTCAGGTACCTGCAGAAGCCCAAGAGGAGGATGATACTGCCGATTTCTTGGCAAGGTTGGAGCAAGTTGCAATCAAGAAACCGGCCAAGAAATTCTCTACCATTCAAAGGGACGAGACAGGCAGCCGTTCCGTACACATTGCAGTACCCACAGTGGACAAGCCACAAGACGAGATTACTCCTCAAGAGTATGCCATAACCACTGTAGATCTTGGCCCAACCTCAAAAGGTCAAGAAGTGGAGGAACTAGATAATTCGTCTCGACCATCAAAGCGAGATTGGAAAAAGAAGTGGCTAAGAAGAAAGAGTATAAAAGGGAGGTTGAACGCCTAAAGGAGTACATACGGCATCTGACTCAGCCACTTGATCAGGGTAATGCGGTAGCTCCTCCTCTCCTCAATTCATCGCAAGAGGTGACCAAGGATGTAGAGCACGGAATGGTCACAGCCAAGGAGGCTCAGGACTGGATGGTGAGCGAGGGCACGGAAGCAGCCTCGTTCATGGAGAAACTGGCACTTGCCTATGGGCGGACCTCTTCTTTTCTTTCCAGACTTGTTGATATGGCAGAGACATGGGAATGTATTCCAGACATGCAGGAGAGGCTTATTCCAAGCCTTAGGGTCTTGAAAGGCACTCCAAGAGAAGAGTTGGTTGAAAGAAGGGTGATTGCTGCAGGAGCAGCATATGATTTTCACCATTGGTTTTGGGCAGTGACTATACAGAGAGAGGTTTTGGAGAGGGCGAGAGAAGATGGGCTCAGAATTGAAGAGCAGGTCAAAGAAATCCAGGAGAGGATTTATATGACAGCTGTAGAAGTGTTCGACCGTGAGATTGTCCGAGAGAACGACATGCAGCTGGAGAGGTTGAAACGTAAGGTTCAAGAGATTTTCTTCTCAACTATTGGACCAATTCTAAGACAGGATTTTGCGGGCGTGGCAAGACTCTCAGCCATCCGGAATGATTTTGGGAAACAGGAGGCGGATTGGGCAAGCACCTTCGCCAAATGTGTTGAGGACTTAGATGGATTGGAATTCCGGATTAGCATGCTGCCACCCGTCACGATGGAGGAGGTCATTGCGGTCGTGTCCAGGTTCGTCGAATGCAATGCTGCTCAGAAGGATAAGGACGCCTCTCCTTGATAATAGCTTCAACTGCCTCTTTACTGATAGTTTACTGATTGATGACTCATGTTATTTTGGGCAACCCTAATTAGGGTTGAGTTGTAATAATCTTGGCCGTTGATATTGTTTTAATCTCGGCCCTTCATTTGATTTTTGAAACTCTATATAAACTGATGATCTCTCACTTTCATTTGTGTGGAGACAGAGTATGAGATTGTTGCATTGAGACTATTTCGAATAATAAAAGCTCTTATGCATGATTTGCTTTGAATAACTTTTATTGTCAAATAGTAAGTGAGGTTGCATATCTTCTTCCCATAGATTAATGTTAAAATTAGATTAAAATAGAATTTGCTTTGAAAGTTGGTTAAGTGAATGAGAGATTGATCGTATTGATTCAATGGTAAAGTATTGCTCATACTTTCTTCGAATGGATGATTTGCATTGATGCGTAAAGTTAGCCTGAGCTTATAATGTGGAAGCTTAACTTCACCTCATTCGAGGTCTGAAAATCATTATCACACCCTTTGAAGATTGCACTCACTTTCATATGTTGTCCAACAGGAGGCAAACAAAGTGTGGTTTATCCCCTTCACCGGATCTTTATTGTCTCTTGAATTCTTAGGCATAGAATAGACCTCCTAACCCCTTATCCTTTTGCTATTTTTTTGAGATCCAAATTGAAGTCCTAATTGAAGAAAGCCTTTAATGATAAATCCGCCTAAGTCCCGAACTTGTGAAAAGTTCTTTAACGTAAGTCCCCTTGTTTATTACCAGCAAATCACAACGCCCATTGAGCTTATCCACACATCAAGACCTAACAAAAGAAACCTTGGAATCGCCATATGATCTCGCAATCTTAGCATACGCAGTGGTTTTTCAAGAGAGGATAGAGTGTCTTTGGACATTTTATTCTGTGTGTTCGTGGATGATAAAACGTACACCAACACTACTCTAGTAGAACTTTTATAAACAGGTTATACATATTGAATGGTGTAAGTAGCTGTTAAGATTTCCAGCTGCCATTATTGAATAGCAGTTAGATCTGTTGCCAAGGGGCAATGGCAATTATTACTGTCATTACTTCAAAAATGCATGTGGCTATCTGCAGTTGTGAAGACACCTGATATAATTGGGTTTGAAGTTACGACTTAAGTAGAGCAAACAATCTTTATGCTGCTGCATACATTCTTGCTGAGCTTTAATGCATTCTTTTTGTTGATAAATGTAGCTAACCATAAAAGGCAACACATTTTTCCATAAAAGAAATTTCCACTCCCTTTCATTATTTATCTTTTCAAAAAAATTACAGTGCTTGTTTTAAGAGCTTTTCAGTAACATACTCCTCTTTAACCCCCCCACCAAAAGGCCTTATAGAGGTGGTGGTTCCTTCAGGTTGATTTTCAAACATTCTGGTATACATTTATCTTAGCTCAATGAAAAGAGCTTCTGACCATGGGGTAGGAATGGAAACTGAAGAAAGCTGAAACCCTCCCTGCAGAGTGTTACTCTGATTGCCAGCATAAATTTTGGGGACATGTAAAGATGGAAAACAAGAATAAATGTTTTAGTTGGGATGACTCATGTGAGCCATATTATAGAGCTCAAAGGCAAGAACATACCTGAGTGAGCTTCTAGAATCTGGGGCCTAAAGGAGTCCAAGCCTTGGAATAGAAAAACCATATGGTAAGTGTATTCTACCTAAATACAGAACCAAAACATGAAGTTGATGAGCAAATTGTTGAATGTATATTTTCCAAATCTCTCTAGCCTGTTGATGTTATTGCAGCTTCGGGCTTCATACTTCCTTATTTATTTGTGATTATTTAATGGCAACATATCTCTAAGATGGCCGACCTCCTTTGTAATCATATTTATTATTATTTGTAATTTCCTTGGTGGCCGACCCAGCTTTTATTTGTAATTATATTTTTCTTTTGGTGGCCGACCTTCTCCTTGAAGAGGTGTGACCTCTCTTGCAAAATGTATATATAGAAGCTCATTCTTCCTCATTCTATCATCAAGCAAGTTCGAGCATTTCTTCTCTTCCAAGTGTGAATTCTTCAAGGGCAGATCAATCAAGTGCAAACTGCGAATTATCAAGAGCAGATAGCAAATTTCTTAAGGGTAGATCTGAGTTACAAGGAAGTGCTGATTACTTGTTATCATTGCATCTTGTGAAGGTGCTGCATATCGGCCTTGAGATTGGCCTCATTGTAAAAAGACTTGTTGCCATTATTGATATATAATAAAGAGATATTTGTTGCTGGGTTTTTCTCCCTCAGGAGGAGGGTTTTCCCAGGGTATTTGCTGTGTCTTTGTGTTGAATTTTTGAATTAATTTCTGTGCATTAAATCTGATCTTAAAACCAACATAGCCACCTTGGGGGTGTTTTGAGGCTCTTCATCATCTAATTAAATGGCCCCGGTCTTCACTAGCATCGAAGCTTTCCCTAAAGCCCAGTTGCTGAGCACTGAAAATATGCACTATCGACTGCTTCAACTTCACTCTCGATTTTCTTCCTTCTACTATAAATTCAGGTTTAATTGTAATGTGCAGACACTAGCATTTGCAGCAACTTGTATTGCATTCTAAGGATTTTTCTTACAGCCTGAGGCTCCACTGAGTTTTCATTGCAAGTATAATATCATTTCCCAAGCAAAGGGGATGTGGTGTATAACAAGAGAAATTCAAAACTCGCCTCGTTTTCATAAAAGAATCAGGAGCCCTGCCAAGATCCAATATATCATGATACTTCAAAGATATCTGCTTCTATGGTAGCAAGTACACATAAGAGCAAGTCATCAGGTGTTCATTCCTTTACCAAGGCTTTTACTCATATTCACCCTACACTACTTTGAAAAAAGTTGAAGATGACTACTTGGAGATGATTTTTAATAAATTATCAGATATAATTTATATTTAGAAAAAAAGAAAGTTATGCAAGGGATATGTACCTTAAGAATATAATTACTAAATGCTTAAAGATTAAAAAATTAACATTTTAAAATTTAAAGTATTGAAATTGATATCAAATATCAATGAAAGCAAAGATCAAGTATGTATCTTTGGGTAACTATGCTTTTACTGTTTGTGGTACAAAAAAATACTAAATATAACTCAAAATTAAAAGAAGAGAAAAGGCACAATCTGGCTATCCTTTGACATAATCATGTGCAATAGCATTCTCTCACACCCTTCCATAGCCAAAAACTAGTTCCTTAGCAATACAAGCATGCAACAAGTTGGTGGAAGCAAAAAGTATACAAGCAGTGTACATACTACCTCCACACACGGAAAAGAGCCTGAAGATCATGTGTCGGATTCCAAGAACCATCTACAATAATCACACGGTTGGCTGCCGGAAGGTTTATGCCCAATGATCCAGCTCTTGTTGATATTATAATACACTGGGCCTTTGTATTTAATGGATCATTAAATTGCTCTACTAGCTTCTGTCTTTGAGCTCCAGTTGTGCTTCCATCAAGCCTGCACATTGTTTTTTGTTATTATGATTTATAAAATGTGGGATGCAATCTTTCTCTTATTTCATAACTTAATATTATAAACAAATTTTGCAATAGCAGCATACATTAATGACACAAAATATCAAATTCAATAAGACAGTATCCTATTATGTTAAAAAGCAATGAAAAGAAATCTATTTACTATGAAATATTGATAGGGAAAGAGACTTGACAAACTACACAGAAAATAGATATCACTGTAAAAACCTATAACAAAGCCCAAAAAAGTGGATCTTCTGCTGATCCACTTGAACACATTGAGAGCTAATGGCATAGCCCAAATACAAAATCTATATAACCCAAACTCACACATAGATTCTTTTGCAAATAGTGCCTATTGCCCTAGAATTCCAAGGACTGTATCTGGGTGTCTTAGGTGATCCTCCCAAATCAAAAAATACTATAAAATATTCCTCAACTGTCCACTAAATACCTGATGCATTGTAGATTCAAAAGTGACTGATGCATTAGTCAAACCAAATGGCATGACCAGAAACTCAAAGTGTCCATAATGGCATCTAGAAGTTGTCTTGTACACATCCTCCTCATAGACACGAAGTTGATGGTAGCTCAATCTCAAATCAATCTTTCAGAAATAAATCCACCCATGCAACTTGTCAATAAGTGCATTGATCCTGTGAATAGGATACCTATTTTTTATAGTCTATTTGTTCAATGATCTGTAGTTGATGCACATCCTCATTCTGCCATCCTTTTTCTTCATAGGGACTATTGATCATGCAAATGGGCTAGAGTTGGCTCTAGTGTGGCCCATTTCCAATAACTTCTTCACGGCCTTCTCTATCTCTTCTTTATATGTCGACAAGTCGCAGTAAGGTGTGATCATTACAAGCTTAGAGCCTAGTTCCAACTCTATTATATGTTTGAATCCTCTATCCAATGGAAAACATGGAGGCACATCACCAAACACCATTCTATGCTTATCCAAAATGGTTTGAATATCAACAAGATAATCCTAGTGCTTACCAAAAGATGAACTGGTGTGCATGCCTTTCATCACAAAGCAACTTGTCCTTATGAAAGGTCCTCTCCATACTCTTATTTGTGATAACTTGTGTTGACCTGTTAGGAATGCCTCTAAGCACCATATCTTTCCCTTGAGATTTAAATTTTAATTCCATTAACTAATAATTCTAAGAAACTTCTCCAAGGGAATTCAAACATTGTACTCCCAAAACAATATCTATTTTCCCTAATCCCACAACATACAAAATCATCACATACCTCGTAGTCGCCAAGGGATAGTTTGTGTTGTCATATAATTTTGGTGCATGGAATTGTGAAAATCCATTTGCCACAATAACATTGAACCTCTGTTCCACCAAGTTTTGGGATAGGGGGACGTGTTTCGAGAACAAATTTTTTTAGGCCATTTTTGGGAACGACAAGGGATGGTAAAGGGGATAGCTATATAAAAAATAGAGAAAAAAAAATAATATAGGGAAATTTCAAATATTCATATGATAACATTGATATCAATGATAGGACATTCATCATATTGACATATACATCATAGAATCCTCAATACACAACAACAGAGTTCACATGAGAATTGAACATATTAATATTTAATTACTTCCATAATTCATTGTCAATGTGCATATGAAATAAAATTAAAACTTGGAATATTCTTTGTCAAGGAGGGTAGAGTTCATGTTCTCCAAGGGGGTGAATGAGGGACCAGCAAAAGTTACATCTCTGAACATTTGTTTGAAGTAAGGAGAACATGCTACGTGAAATGGGATGGCATGGGCATTGAAAAATTTGGCAATGGAAGACTCTACCACATCTTGTGCATGCACATTGAAAAAACTTGCAACTATCCCTAGCTGCTCACTAGTAATAGTCTTCCTCTTCCCTCTTGTGGAAACATCACCACTACCACTACCACTACCACTGCCAACCATAGAGGGCATATGCATAGTTGATTGTGCAAATTGTGTTGGCATTTGCAACCCCTTAGACCTTGATTCCACCTCCATATGCAATCTATGAACCTCTACCCTCTCATCCTCCTTTATCTCTTTATAAACCTTCACCCATTGTCCTATATAGCTCAATATATGACAATACACTATTGTGTAGCCCCCTCTAAAATCAATTTTACAAATGTGACACAGCCATACTCAAGTACCCCTCAATTTTTTCTTTTTACCTTTGTCTAGGGCTGTCACAAAGTGAAGAAGAGGCTTTTTGACAATAAAGGGGCCTTCTGCATAATTTATTAGAACTTCAGAAGGACAAACAAATGGATTGTGTGGCTGTCCCCCTTCACCCATAGCACTTCCACAACTTGATGAACCCCCAAGTGAGCTTATAACTCACATTTTGGTTTTCATTTCTTTCTTCCATCTCATCATGCCCACTATTCTCACTGCTATTGCTCATTTTTTGTTTTGTGAATCAAGATCCATGTAGAATTTGGAAACTGAAAATAGAAAAAAAATCATATTTTCATCCTTTAAACTTTCAAAAAACATGAAAAAAAAATCAAATGGAAGATTAGCATGCCTCTTTCAATTCTCTTGCTAGCTGCTACCTCACTCCTCACTCTAGTGCTAACCAATGTTGGTTTTTCTAACTACACCTTCAACCCTATTGACTTCCCTTTCCAACTTGGCTGCAAAAAAATTTTGCATGTAGAAATGAACAAATGTTAGATATGGAGTCCTCATTTTTTTATGTTGGGGCTTTAGAGGGGTGTGAGGACCCACAAACAACATATAAATTGTTTTTCTGTTTTAGTTGCAGTTTTTTTAATTTTTTGAACACACTTTAGGCGCGGGGACGACCAACCATCCCCGAGACGATCGAGGGACCTTTGAGACATCCTCGACCATCACCACATTGTCCCCATCCCATCTCTATGTCCTCGAGATGTTTTGGCAATTTTTCTTCAATTGGGGATGGCTAGGAAATGTCCTTGAGCCATCCCCATGTCCTTGAAACATCCATGGTGACAAAAAAAGAAGTCAAGGGGACACGTCTCCGAGGAACATAGCATTGAACCCAACAAAGTTTTCACCTTTCAACCCTTTATTAGCAACCAAACCTCCATCAATGAAGTTTTGGGTGGCCCCACTATCAATCAATTCTATAATCCACTACCCAAATTATACCCCACAAACCTTAAATGGGTTATGTCGTGGTGCTTCCAAAAAAGTTATGAGGGTGTTATTGCTATCATTTATGAGTATCCGTAGTTTTTCGGATTCATCTTCGACAAATACTATCTCAATATACTAGACTTGGCCCTCACTAAGGCATCTATGACCAAGTTCCCACAAATCATTACAGGCGAAACACAACTTCTTCCTTTCAAGTTCATTCCTTGTGTCAGCATCCATCTTCTTTGCTGCAAATTGTTGCGATGTACTCTTTTGAGGATGTGAGTTTAATCCTCCTTTTATGAAGTTGCCATTCTGAAATCTAGTAGTGGGTGGTTTTGGCTACAATGAAAATTTGTCCCTTAGCATGAATGGCTCAAGTATTAATGCTCCCTTGATAGCCTCATATAGACCATAAACAAAGAGGAAATTGATCCCATTTTCCAATATATCGAATACCATAACTACAACTCTTACAAATTTCGCTACATATGGACCCACTAAAGTCTACTGCTTGATTCTAGCAAGTTCTTTGAAACATATTTCTTCATCCTTTTGGTCAAATCTATCTAGCAACCTCTAGCTGAAATCATCAAAAGTTTGCACAAAGTCATGCCCTTGTTTGATTAGACCATGGTGGAACCAATCATAGGTAATTCCCTCCAAGCGTAATGTGGCAAATTGAATTGCATTTTCTTCCATCATAGGGCTAAATGTGAAGTAAGTTTACAATTTTCACAACAAAGCTTAAGCAAATATCTTGGTACAATCAAGAGTTGGTGCAATTAGTTTGTTCACCTTATGTGGTAGCGCTTTCCCACTATTATTATAGTTACTCCCTTCACCTCTTCTATGCTGAATATTTTTCCCAGCAGCTCCAACTATCTATCAAAGGTTATGGCCACCTCGAAATCTTCAATCTTCCTTGGATATTCTCCAAACAATCTATCAAGCTCTTCCATGGAAGAAGTTTCAAGCTTCACTCTTCCTTCTCTCCATAAGAACATGGGTCTAGAGGGTTTCAAAATGGAACTCGCCCATTGATCAATTATTTGCAAATTAACTCTATCCCCTCTTTGTGGTGTTATGGTGTAACCTTGATTTTGCAAAGGCATGGCAATGGGTGTATTCATCTAGATCTACAACATTCTTGTAAATAATATGTTCACTCTTTCTTGGCCTACTAATAGAACTTATGTCATTTTGCCTTGCCTCATCTAGAGGCTTATTAGTTGATGAATGGTAGCTTAGGTCAGATATAAACAATGATTGCTATAAGCATCATCATCGTTTATATAAGATCAAGTGCCCTTCGTGATTAATATTTCCAGAAATAAGTAAAAACCGAATTTTATAATGCATGTATAAAATCGAATTTTTATAAATGATGTTCAAAATTCGCATTTGGAATTCACATATATATTCGCCATGTGTGAGGGTGTATGTATATACTAAAGTTGTTTAAACCGAATGTTTATCGGCTGTAAGTGAAACCCGCGCGCCCAAAGGGACACGTCCCTTGAGCGGATGTGTCTCCACATGTGGAGACACGTCCTCTCAAGAGACGCATCCCTTGGAGGCGGGTCTCCTTACATACAAAAGGTGATTCCTCTATTGATATGCAAAACATAGAAATCGATTAATGTTCTGCATTCAGCACATTCAGGAAAACAAATCTGGAAATCGCAAATCTGACTTAGAAATTTTGTAGAAATCTGGAACTTAGAATCTCTTTAGAACCCTTAGTCTCTCTCTTTGTTAGAAGATTTGTTTACATTTACAATTAGGTTGTCCTAAGGAAACCTTGATCTCTCCTCCATCATGAGTCTTTCATTTCTCACCATACTCCACATGCTAGTGGGATGTTAGCTCTAACACCACCGTAATATCCTCAACAAATTTTAATATAAAATATTTACCTTTTTTTATCACCAAGATTCCATAAGGGTGAGGTAAGAGCATAAGGTGAGAAAATATTATTATTCGCCACTTTCTAATCACCCAAATCCTTTGAGGACAAGGTGAGAGCATACAAAGGATAATTATTTTTTAACATATTATTTCCAATAACAACAATGCCTAGAAAGATGTAAACAATCTATTGTATTAGTAATACAAATGTGTTGAAGCTTCAAAGAATAACACACAAATATGAATAAAGCTTCCTCCACAATAAAATGCTACTTTAGTGATTACAAATTGTATGTTTCCACAATATATATTGAAGCTATAGTGATACAAGACTTGCTACAAATACCATAATTTGTGCTGAAACACTAACAAAGCTATGAAGTACAAATACAACATTTGTGTGAAATTGCCCTCAAGAAGTAAAGGATTTCACTCCTCCAATCAACAAGAAACCAAAGTGGTTTCATCCTCCAATCTCCAGATTCCAAGGATTTTGGTCCTCAAATCCTATAGCTAAACACAAGGCTCAAACTATGATAGAGAAGACTAAATAAAATGGCAAATGTCTCAAAGGCCAACAAGCTCCACAATATATACTACCAACAAGCCTCATTTTTCCTCTCAAAGATAACAATTAAAATAGTAAAGATATTCTTTTCTAAAAATAAACCCACTTTGTCTTGTAATTCATTGATTTCTTGTCATAGAATTTGTCTTGAAGAAGATGCCAAGTGTCCTAGGGTTATAACAACCTTTTATGGAAACCCACACCCCCATATTATTTATTATTATTTTATTTATTGCTACTAAACCTGGCCCCTTTGTTAAAATATATTTATATCCTTATCGGGAAAATAAGGATAGGGCCCACATAAGCTAATTAATTAATAAGTGACATTAAAACAAAATTTCAACTAGGCAACTACTAAGGTAACGATAATTCTACTACCAACTTTATAGTACCAAAGAGCTAAAATCAAGGGAGTTTTAAACCCAAGCCTCTAATAATATTATAGTTCATACCAAAGTATACAAACTCACCAAGTCATCGATTATGATATATTTTGCAAGTGAATTTTGCATAAAATATATTTTTTATGAAATTTAAGTATGTTTTAAATTGTCAAGTTTTGTCAAATTGAAAATTTTTTGGTCTACGAAGTCTAAGTAGAGTCCAAGTATGCGAACTATGGTTTATACAACCAAGTCCATATCAAACATTAATATAATCTCAACATGTTGCCAAAACACAAGATGATACAACTTTCAAATATATAATATAATTAGAATGAATTAGATGAAATAATGAGAAGCTTTACCTCTATTTATATGTCATTCATACAAATAATATGAGGCTAGGTCAACCCATAATGGCACTAGTCCCAATATAGTATTACAATATACCTTACATACATTGGTTACAACACACAAGCAAGCTCATAATACGTGTAGGTTTCATACACAAACTAAATGTACCCATACAAGACAAACATAACCCAAAGTCGTACCATAATTATTGGTAACTTGGTGGGACCAAATAAGAAGAGTTATACACAATATTACAAGGAGACATGTCTCCCACCCCTTGAGACACATCTCCAAAACCAAAGATGAGTAAAAAGACATCTCTTGTGACAAGAGACATCATGTCCATGTCTCTACATGTTCCTCCCATAAAAAAATCTAAAATCAAAAAACCCTATTATGTTTTGAAACCATAAAAAGTTTTAAAAGATCATTGCTTCACTATTATGTTCATAGCAATCTTGGTCTATAATCTACATTACCATTTTGAGAGATATTTTCTCTAAGTGAAAAATACTCATCTGATAATAGTGATAGCAGCAAATGCAATGGATGGCAGTGGAGTTTCTCATAATATTCATAGGAGCAAACATGACAAGATTGTGGTTGATAACCATTGCAAACCAATTACAAAAGAAGTTGAGTTTGGAGCAAAAGCCATGGGGTTTTCTTTTTCATTTTCTTCCTTTTTTCTACTTTATTTTGTCCTCAATGTCTTAAAGTTTGCATTTTTTAAATGTAGAGATGAAATGTAATGTTTAAAGTTTAAAACTAAAATAATGAATATCATATATGTTCCATGTGTTACTATTAATTAAATAGTAATACATGTAGACACCTAGATTTCACCATGACTTAATTTTGTCATCAATATATTCTCATCTTGTCAATTAATTTCATCATCATCCTATTGTCATCCTGTGAACTAATCATCTTGTTAGCTAATTAATTTCATTATGCTAATGTTTAATTCACCTTGTCAATTTTCCTTTTTTTATTCAAGGGGTAAACGCTTTTGAACCAAAGCTATGAACCGGAATACAACCACTCAACAATACCACCACAAGGGGGTTTGAACCTTGGTGGCAAGAACAACAATGCCACCTTTAAACCATCACACCATGCCAATATCGGCAATTCACCTTGTCAATTAATTAATTATGTTATGTTAATTAATTAAACCCTATTTAAATCCTCCTAACTTCACCCCATAATTAATTACCTCCTAAATAATCCATGCACATATAAAATTAAAATAAATAAATAAATCTAATTATCCTCACCCACATTCCACTCTAAATCAAATTACTTGACTAAACAATCAAGACAAATGATTAGTCAATCAAGCTAGTTAACTAATCAATCAAATTAGTTAACTCTAAATTAGTTTTAGTCTTCAAAATTGATCAAATCACTCTAAACCATTCATTTCTTCATAGAAAAAAAATAAAATCTATTATTTTTCTTCTATCATATCATGAAGAAAATCTACAAGAAATCATCAACATGCTATAGGAAATGTACTACAAGTTCATTTGAACATCCACACTCTATCAAAAGCACAAGCAAATACTAATCAAGCTCAATTTGAGGTTTGCATTGTTTTTGAATAAAAATTGATATATAATGTTGAATTCTTTTATTGTCTATCTTACCAAGTTCAATTGTTTTGGCCTCCATATTCGGGTGGGTACATGACGGATACGGGTACAGTTCAGGTACTTGTTGAGGTACGTGCAAGGTTCGGGTGTAACGGAGGTAATTGCTGCTACAAAAAATCCCACCTTGGTCCCAATGGTTTAAGAGGATTCAAGAAGGTTGTCCTCATCTATAATATTCACCAGCCCGAGCATAATCGGTTCTGGAGGCGCACACAACGACTCAGAGAAACCCTCGCTCTAAGAACTCCATTCAACGCAAGCTTCGTATCATTCATCTCCCCCAGCTAACTTTTTTCACGACTGTAATGTCCCGAGGTCCAAGTCATTAGATTTTTGATTTATCCTTTATTGGATTGACATCAAATTGTCGTCCAATAATAAGAATTTCCAAATCATAAATGAAGTAAACCGTTTGAATAATAAAATCAATTTCAAACCTTAGTTTGGTAATAGAAATTTAATAAGTAAAAGTAAAGTTGTTACTGATTAATAATTTAAGATCATGCTTGAATAAGTAAGAGGTGAGACCTCTTTTAGTTTGTTGTTTCCGACTCTATCTTTATATCCATGCAAATGAAATGCTATTTCTGAAATGTGTTGATTGTTCATGCATCTTTCTTTGGTTGATCATGAGCTCCCAAAGAGCGTTCGGATCTTCAAAATATTTGAGTACAAATGCTATAAATCCTTGATTCCATGATGATCCTTCCCTTCACTTCTCATTACCTCTTTTATATTCTATACCTTAACCCAAAAAGGACACACCTCTTTGAATCGGGTTGACTATTCAATTGGTCACGTCCTTTACTTTATGTTTAGTTATTGTTTGCTAAAAATAGTTGCCCATCTTCCTTGAATACATTCGCTGCTTCTTAATGACATCATCGCCACTCCATACTTGCAAAATGTAGGCTCCTTTAATTTCTTTCTCAACAATATACTTGAATAGAGTGAGTTACCCAATTCTATGTGATTCCCATTGAACAACGATAGAGCCAAGGTTACGTATGTTAGATATTGACTTGCTAATACCCATATATACGATGGGTTCTAGATACGAGTTGCACGTGATCAACATTATTCACGTCACCCAACAGAAGCTACACTTCTCTCAAGCCACGTCGGCTTTGCATCCTGCCAATAAAATGCTCAATGACCGAAGATAATGAAAGTAGCGACAAACTCCAAATACGATTCGCATCCATAATCCTTGGTTCAATGATAAGTGATACGATCTGTCTCCAACCGACACAAAGCTTAGATCTTTGCAAATCATTATCATTCATTGTGTAGAAGATGGATTATATGCCACGAGTCTCCTTAATATCCTTGTTAGTTGACGCAGCAGAAATAATGACCAAACCAGATAAATTATGCGACTCTTCCAACATCATAGTCTTTCACGGAATGGTAGCATTTTACAAGGCACGATAGTATCAATGAAATTGTATGTGGTAGTAAAGGTAGCACGATGTCCAAGATGCCTTCGATCAAATCAATCATCCGAATGTTGACTATAGTTCTTTGGATGATCATAGGAAATGGTGTGCAATTTGGAGTGTGATCAATTGGAATGATATTGACCATAGTCAGAGACCACGTCAAACCAATTAAGAGATATTTTGGCAGCCAATATGAATCGTAGAAGATAAGGATAGGGGCAGCTCTCTAAATCTCCAAGCACACCCGATCACGATGGTCTCTAGATAAGCGGCGGCAGAACCAATATAGGAAGCCTGATAACTTTTCAAGAAAGTTACAATCACAACGGTTTCATCTTTTCTCATACTACTTGTTGTGCGTTTTATCATCCACCGAACACACAAAATAAAATGTCCAAAGACACTCTATCCTCTCTTGAAAAACCACATATGCTAATATTGCGAGAAGATCATATAAAGCGATTCCAAGGTTTCTTTTGTCGGGTCTCGGCGTGTGGATAAGCTCAATGGCGTTGTGATTTGCTGGTAATAAACAAGGGGACTTACGTTAAAGAACTTTTCACAAGTTTGGGACTTAGGCGAATTTATCATTAAAGGCTTTCTTCACTTAGGACTTCAATGTGGATCTCAAAAAAATAGCAAAAAGGATAAGGGTTTAGGAGGTCTATTCTATGCCTAAGAACTTAAGAGACAGTAAGGACTCGGTGAAGGGATAAACCACACTTTGTTTCGCCTCCTACTGGACAACATACGCAAAATGGGTGCAATCTTCAAGGGGTGTGATAATAATTTTCAAACCTCGAATGAGGCTGAAGTTAAGCTTCCACAATTATAGCTCAGGCTAACTTTACGCATCGAATGCAAATCATCCATTCGAAGAAAGTATGAGCAATACTTCACCATTGAATCGATACGATCAATCTCTCATTCACTTAACCAACTTTCAAAGCAAATTCTACTTAATCTAATTCTAACTTTAATCTATGGCGGAAGAAGATATGCAACCTCGCTTACTATTTGACAATAAAAGTTGTTCAAAGCAAATCATGCATAAGAGCTTTTATTATTCAAAATAGTCTCAATGCAACAATCTCATACTCTATCTCCACACATTACAAATGAGGGGGCGAGCTCAATTTATAGGCTCCCCAATTACAATTCAATGGCCAAGATTGATTTCAAATCAACGGCTGAGATTACAAAATAAAACCCTAATTAGGGTTTGTCACTTTCGACCAATGAGAAAATTTCATTTGAGGACACTTGTCCCTTTTGCTAAATATAAATCAACAATAAAATAGAATGTTGTTGCATGTTGATTTGGAACAATTTGATTGGTTGGAAGATGACGAGGCGCCACCTCAGCGTGCTGGATGTCTTCCTTGGTTGCTTCGTTTTTCTTCCACGTGCTTGCCTTAGAATATTTTCCCTGCCGATGACTCTATCCGTTGTGCTTGTTCCTTCCTAGCTTTGATCTTGGATTCCTTTTGAGACTTTGATTTCTTCTTCTTACGTATTTGAATCTTTGAGGTCTGGAAGTCTCCCCTTGGAGCAGTGTCTAGACTTGAAGTTGGTTGCTTTGAAATTCCTCCTGCTTGAACTAGGTTGATGTTATTCCTTTGGATTTCCTCTCTGAATTCTCCAATTTGTGCCAAGAAATTGTCTAAGTATGGAGATCTGTTTGGAACACTCTTCTTGTCACCATCTGATTCTGATTGGAAGTTTGTTTTTAATTCTTCAGGAGATGAAATCCCTCAAGAAGTTGCCCTGATTGCTTCAACAGGTCTGGGATTGTAGATGAAATCCTTCCAAGATGTCTGGATATCCGTTCAAGTGTCTTGAATTTGGAGAAGAATGCCCCTGTGCTTTCGCCATGATAGAGGAAATTGGAATTTTCTCTGTGAAGTATTTCCCATACTTAGCCAAATTTTGGCTATTCAAGTTCATTTTGTACCACCTTCACACGGACTATTCAACATTTAGCCAAGGTTTTGGATGAACTTTGCCTGTGGATTTTTCTTCAATTTTGAATTTGGCTTGTGCTATGTAGGACAAATTCCATCCTTGGACAAGGATTTTATTCACTTCCTCTTTATTTTCCTCTTCATCCTTCCTGTTTTCCGTCCAACACTTAGTGAATTCTTCTCCCCAAGGTATCAACACTTAGCCAATTTTTTGAGTTTTAGCTAATTTTCTCATCCTCTCCTTGGGCGGACTTCACATGAGCTTGGACGTTTTTCTTCAATCAAAGTCGGACTTCATGATGCTCAAGACATTTTCTTATCCAGGTCAGACTTTATTTTGCCTTGAACATGCCTTACAAAGGTTTGGACATGCTATGCTTAGGCAAGGTTGGACTTTCTCATGCTTGTCCCATCCTTTTTCCCTCACTCCATTTGGCTTGAAGCAGACTTGCCACCATTCCACGCCATTGCTTCTTCTTTGAAGATTCGCCTCATGTCGTCATCCACCTGCAAGAAATAAAATAAACAAATTCAGATTTTCTCTCTCCTGAATTCTAGCTCCGAAGTTAAATTTTTAACACTCTCTCTGAAGTCACGGTGAATTTTGTGTCGAATTTATCATTTCAAAGCGAATTCCATACTCTCTTTGCAATTTTCATCTTGGCACGGGCATATTTCATATTTAATTCTCCATTTTAATCTCCCGAAGTCGGAATTCTCACTGATTTGCCATACTCTCTCTCTAGAAGTCGAACTCTTTGAGACTTGTTTTATTTATTTTATCAAGGCAAACTTTCAAGACTTTTGTCATTTATTTTTTTATCCAATCTCCTCTTCATTTTCTTTGGCCAAAAGTTTATTTTCCAATTTTATTCCCAATTTCGTCTAGCCAAGCCAAAATTTTAGCCATTCCGTCGATAAATGTTATGCCAGATCCCTATTTTCTTTGCCATGGCGAATTTTAAATTGCACTAAGCACATTTTCTTCTGCCAAAGTCAAATTTTCTCTTGCTCAATCGAATTTTTTCTAGGCAAAATCCTTGTCTGGATGTCTTTATCAGGCAAATTTCCTTGACGCTTGACAAATTTTTTCCTTCTGGCCAAGGGCGATTTTCCTTTTGCCTTGTGCATTTTCAAAGTTGTCAATTTTTATAACATTTTCTCCAGACATCCATACTTAGGCAATTTAATTTCTCTTCCATTTTCATGCTAGGCACACTTCATTTTTTCTTTGCCTTGGCCTAGGCGGATTTCCCAAAGTCTTTTCCACTTTCCACATGCCATAGCGAATCTTCTTAACACTCTCTCTTCATAGACCATGGCGGACTTTCCAAGCACTTGGACAAGGTGAAGGCGGACTTTCTATAGTCTTGGACATCATCTCTTTGAACATGGCGGACTTCCAAACCTTTTAGCACTTGCCTTAACACTTTATCTCTTGGAAATGTCACAACACTTAGCCAAAATTTCGATTCTCCACCTTTTTAGGCTCTTACACTTAGGCAAATTTTCGAAATTTTCCTTACTAGGCACCAATACTTAGTGAATTTTTTTTATTTTTTATCTCCCATGTGCCTAGGCGGACTTTCCAACCTATCTGCCAAGTCAAGGCGGACTTCAAAGGGTCTTTGGACATGCTTCCTCAAGGCTGGCGGACTTTGAGCATGCCTTGCCAAAGTCAAGGCGGACTTTGGATAGTCTTGGCACTTCTCTCTCATGGCTGGCGGACTTCCTCATAGTCTTGGACATTCCTTCCTTAGTGCTGGGCGGACTTTCCTTAGTCTTTGCCATCCTCTCCTTAGTGCTGGGCGGACTTTGAAGACTTCCAGACATTCCTTCCTTCTTTCCGTCCCACATTTCAAGGACCATCCTCCTTATGGCGAATTCTTCAGACTTAACCAGATTTTCATGAATTTTACTCTTTTTGAGTTGATTTGCAGTGATTTTTGCTCAGATCTGATTGATTTTGGACTGATTTTTCAAGAATCTGATACTTTTCAGTCTGATTTTCTCATGCTTTTTACTGATTTTTATGCTTTTTGCTTGTTTTTCCAGATTGCAATGATTTTCAATTTTCTCTTTGATTTTCTGAGAGTTCTATCGAGTTTTTTGAACTTCTGAGTGCATTTTTGGAATTCAAGACCTTTCCAAATATAGAAACTTTCTAAAAATAGAAAAAGCAAAACCCTAAAAACTAGGGAACCTTGTTTGGCCCAAAAATGCCGAAAATGAAAAATTGAAAAAAGCAAATTTCCCTAAA
>VDFB02081487.1:0-10045 GCA_007258455.2 Sequoia sempervirens
ATACCTCATCATGGTGATTTCCAATCTTGAACTTTATCGGATATTGTTCATTTACCAAAGCTTTATGGTCCTTTTGCAACCAAGCAATCCAATATGGATTTAGATGCCTTCTTCTATCTAACCTGACTTATAAACATCAGCTTTTGGAAATAGGTTATGATTACTACCTCCATCAGCCCAACAACATTACAAGGCCTGCTTCCACACTCCTTGGTGAAATTCTCCCTTTGGTTGGATTCTTTACTCTCAGTGGTAGGAGCTCTTCTAGTAACAAGAACCTCTTGTTTTTTTGCATCCTCACTCAATTTGAGACTCAACATCTTCATCTTCATGTACAGCTCATGCAGTACCTCAGTCTCCTTTTCCTTCGCCGATGCCAGAGGAGTGATAGGCTCTGTCTCCTTCTTCTCCCCAGTGGAAATAGGTTCCTTAAAACCCCTCTTCCTCTTTGGTCTCCATTATTTTTGATCCATGAGGATGGTAGGTGTTATCTCCTTTCTAGTCTTGGTTTCTATTGGATCCTTCACCCTTCTTTTGATCTTCATTTTGAAGTCCATATGACCGACCACTAGTCTTTCCACCTTGACCTCCACCTATCTATTTGCTTTCAAAACTTTTGTTTAGTCACTCTTCAAAATTTAGGGAAAACTAATAAGCATCTTCAATGGTGGTCATCCTTACTAGTGTCAATTCTTCCTATATGCTAGGCTTTAGCCCATTAATATATCGAGCGACTTTCTCTTTATTCGCCTCGAGAATTTCCTGTATTCGAATCGGAACCTTATCAAATTCCATCCTTGTTCCTTGTCTCCAAGCTCCATTTTCTTTAGCAAACCTAGTTGCAATCAATTAGATAAATTGCTTTAATTTTGGCCACCCATTCTATCTATTTAAATCCTATCTTCCTTATGCTTTACAACACCAAAGTTCCACCATGCCACTAGACGTTTTGTCTTTGCAGGCTTCTTAGTAGAGGGTCTTTACAATCCTCAAACTCAAAAAAGAAAAATTCCTCCATGTCATTGATCCAATCGATCAATTCTTCAGGGTTCAAGCTTCCGCTGAAAGTTGAAACCTCCATTTTGGGTCTCTTTCCAATACTTGATATTACTCTCATCAATCTAACTTCTCCTAGATCCATTTTATCCTCTTCTTCCTCTTATGTTTCCTCTTCAGTTTCATCTTCACTAGCATCTCTTTGCTGATGTACATCTCTCCTTCAAACCTCATCCTACAAGGCCTCTAATTTCCTTCTTAGGGATCTAATTTCATATCTAGGAGGATCTCTTCCTTCACCACATCTACCTCTGCCCCTACCATAATGAGGAATTATTGGAGGAATCTTAATATCAACCCGAACTCATAGGTCCTACTGCAACTGCCTCATGTTCAATGCTCTATTATAGACTTAGGAACTCTTTCTTTGATACCACTTGATGAGGGCTACACCGTCAGAAACCACATAGACACAATAATAGATACCAACATAGAAGATGTGAGACAAAAGATAACCCACTTTCAATTATTTTTAGGAAATGAATTTACATATTCAGATCTTACATGCTACAGTCTCATGGGCTTGATTCATATCATCAAAAAATCAACTCTAAGAGAAAAACTGTTATATGTTATTCAGAGCCACAATCTACACTAATGGAGCCACCTCCTACAACTCCCTCATATCCCTTTTTATTTTACCCAATAATTTCCCTAGAATGTTCTAGAAAGTGCAAATTTCCCTTTTGTTTTGGAACCAAAAGTCCCACCATTTGATTTCTGGCGTAGGAAGAAATTTTAATGAAATTTACTTTTTAGAGGGTCAACTTCGCAAGGCCATAACTTTTGATTTGGGCGTCCAATTTTCTCTTATTGCATATTGTTGGAAATCTCTTGATGAGCTCTATAGTGCATAAGCCCATCATGGGTCGGTTCAATGACTTTTAGACCTATTTCAGGGCCTCTAAAGTCTTCATATTTGAATCTGAAGCTGCATTAGAGAAATTTCTTAGGATGGAAACTTTAATTTCTCCCAAACTGTGCAGGGTATTGAGGTGATTCTTTGGCAACCAAAAATGTTTTTCAGCTCTGCTCCTTTGGGTAAATTTTTAGGTCCATATGATCCCTTTTAGGCCGACTTACTAAAAATAGTAAGTGATCATTTTCTTTCTATTTTTGATGCTTGACTATCTTACACCCCTTAAGTTCCATCATGGAACTCAGAAAAGCAAAAGAAAATAAGGAAAAGCAATTTTTTTGGGTGATGGAAGATTCCCCTACACCACTGGATGCTCTTGCATCATAATCCTTAAAGGATTTTGTTGTAGTAGGCCATTATAGATAGAAAAGGTATAATACCTTCGCCTCTTCCATACACTTATGAATGTCTTCTATGCAAATTTTCAAATTCTCATGTGTCTTTGCACATTTTTTGGAGGCCTTAGATTGTCTACTATTTTTAATATTTACCTCAAATTTCTTCTCCAAATAAGTAGAATTTTCCTTGAAGGAATCCATTATTTGTTTGATCTGTTGAGTAAGTGGTAGAGAGGAATCCATTTTTAAGCATTAGGCATTTTAGCTTCTAAGATTTTTATAGCATCTTGCAATGATTTTGAATTGTTAACTTGTTGCTGCAAGATTTCTTCCCTTGCAGAGGAGTGAAAAATATCACCAATTTTCTTTTTGCAATGGTGAGATGTTTGACATACCAACTTTTCCACCAAACATAGGAAACTATAGCAATTGTAGAGCAATAGAAAGCTTAATCTACTTCTATTGTGTGAGAAACTCTTTGATAGAGTTTGATGTGAGATGCAAAAAAAGATACCTTTGGAGACTCTTATGCATATGCTCTGAAAGTAGAGGTGTCTTCATTTGCTAGTCCTACTGACCAATGCCTCTGGAGGAGAGTTGTCATGCACATCATGCTCAGGAGAAGCATGCTCTTAATCATGTGTTTCCTATTCTTCCCTCTCCTCTTCTACTTCTTGATGTTCAATATCATGTTGAGGGGACATTTGATATTTCTCCTCATCTTTAGTATTTCTCATTTTCTTAATGACCACCTTTGTCACTTCTTCAACATCTTTTAGGATTTTTTCCATGTCTTCCTTCTCCATACTTAGAAGAGTATCTATTCTCTACTTTGATCTCAATTCTTGAGCCTATCTCCAAAGTATTTTATCTTTTTCTTCTTGAGATATGGAATATCTAGCTTTTTCAAATGCTTCCTTCTTCAACTCATCATTAATTTTAATTGCTTTCTATCTTTTCTACCTCAAAGCTTGAGCTGGATTATCTAGATAAATTTAAGGATTTTTCTGAGAGCCACATTATACATGATCATGTATATAATTATTTCCCTTTCAATTGTCCTTTGGTCCTCATGAGAGACATCTAGATGTAATGTAGTTGTTTCAACTAATAGGCTATTACTTACAATCACATTAAGTATTGCATCCAACTAGAGAGGCTCATGTGAAGGAGGTGTCAAAGGAGTTTTCTTGATTTTATTTTCCTTACCTTTTCCTTTAGGTTTGGAAGTACCTTCCTCACCCATTTCTTCCTCATCTTTTTTTCTCTTGGCTTGCTGCTTAACCTTATGATGCTTTTTCTTAGTAGCTTTGGTCTCAAATGCAACTCTTTTCTCTATAGTAGCATTTGGGGATTTAGTGGGTTGCGGAGGTGCAATAGCAATAGAGGCTGATTTGCTTGATCTTCTAGGTACATTCTTTGCAATGGTTTCCTTAGGATCTAAGGGAATGTTCTTTGAAGCTTGGGAAAAAGGTTTGTGGTTTCATAGATTGGATTATAGTGGAATTCCCTATTTTTGAAACATCTTATCAACCCTCTTCTCACTAGTCTCTTCTGCCTTCTTCTGGATAATATTCTCCATGATCTCTTTAGAGGTACCAAATCTTTCTATTGGAGGATCCTTAGGAACTTGTTCAATAGGTTTTCAACGTATTCTTTAAAACTTCATTAAGATAAACCTCATAAGGTAATTTGGGAATCTAGGATGTCCTAGGTTCCACTACTTCAATATAACAATAATATTTATCCACCAAAAATATTATCTCATGCTTGTACTTTCTTACTAGATCAAAGAGAATTATTTCCTTATCTTGCATTATTGCTTGCAAGTTCTTGAAGAAACTCTAATATTTAGCAGTGCAAGCTTTAGTATCATTGAAACCTCTCATGTGATTCCTAATCTATGCGGTAACCAAATTTTTTTGTTGCTAGATCTTTCCCTTGAGACCAAGAAATTCATTTATAAAATAAAATTCAAGATAAATTATCAAAGACCCAAACTTGAATTTTTATCTAGTCTCTATTGTTCTCTTTAGGTTTTCAAATATCTTCTCTCTCATTAACTCACAAAAATCAAAGTCCTTTACGTTCTTTTAACCATTTGGTATGTGGTATGAATAGTAGTACCAGTAGCGGAGCCTAATTAGAGCTATTAATGTCCCATTTTACGTCATATTCTAGCCTATTTTATGCACCTTCATAGCCATTCTCAGATTCCATTTATGTTCTATTTCCATATCATTTAACCATTTTACGTTGCATATGATTTAATCCATATAAGTCATATTTAATATAGTTTTAAGAATAAAATATGAAAATTTATTATTGGTTGTCTTTACTAATTAGCATTATTATTTTAATCCTTGGTAAATATTGTATCAATGGTTAAATTTCAGGATTAAGGTTAGCAATGATTAGATCAAATAATATAAATCCAAAGAAACTATAGACCAAAATGAAAGCAAATACAAGAAAGATTATACCAGCTATTCCTTGAAGCCTCCATGATTCATCTCCATAGCACCTTCTAGCTCACAATGATCATATGAATATTGCCCTCAGATTTGTATGTGTGAGCAATTTGACTATATGACATTGTCCTATGCAAGTTTTGAAGGATTTAAATAAAGACTATGCCTATGCCTATGCTAAATGACTATTGCCTATGACAAGTAATCAAATCAAATAAGCTAAATGCAAAGTAAATTCTAAGCATGAATGTCTATAATAATGAAGTGGTGCCAAAATATGAGCAAAATTGTCATTTTACAGAAAATACAATTTTGGATGGACGGACAAGATTGAAAGCTAACAAAGCCTAAAATCAGTGGACGAGATTTCATGTGACAATCCCTAATTAGGGTTAGGGAAAAATTATTAAACGAGTGGTCAAGATGTCATTTGATAAAATCAAATTGGCGGTCGAGAATAAATGTGACAATCCCTAATTAGGGTTAGGGAAAAATTATTAAACGAGTGGTCAAGATGTCATTTGATAAAATCAAATTGGCGGTCGAGAATAAATGTGACAAGAAGATAAAAGATAAAGATTTTCGAAAATCAAGAAGATAAAGACTGCTTGATTTGTAAGATTCAAAAAATTAAGAAGATAAGAGTTGAACTGAAAAGCAGATTTGAAAAATCAAGAATTTTCTCAATTACTTGATTTTTGGAAGAAGATTACCATTTTGAATTAAATTAATTCAAAATATGCATTTTGTGTGACAGTAAATAATTGATTTTCAGATTATTTACTAAAATGAAGTGATAGTTAATAAAGTGAGATCATTTTAAATAATTAATTTATTTAAAATGAGAGAAATGTTAAATAAGGAAATTAAATAATTAAAGATAATTATTTAATTTAGATATTGTGACCAATAATTAAACAATTAATAGAAGAATTCATTTTAGTGGGGCCAATTGACATGTTAAAATAAATAAATGAATTTGTTTTATTTAATAATTTACAGGAAGAATGGAAGAATTGAAATAAATTATACAATTCTAAGAAGATAATAGACCATTAGTGGCGTGTCGAATAAATAGTAGAATTTATTTGTTGTTTTAAGCCAATCGAAGAATAATGGAGACATGAATTAATTAAATAGTGTGAATTATTTAATTAATAGAAGGTGGACCAAAGGACATAATTAAACAGTTTAATTATGCTAGGGAAAAATATGACGAAAATAGAGCTTGTAGGCCTAGGTCATTTTTATGTGTCTACATTTTTCCCCTTTGTCATAATGCATATGCATGACTGAAAATCAGATCAAAAAATATGCCCGATTACCAGAAGAATAAGATGGGAAAAGAAGGACCAAAGGAGAATTTGGTATACTATGAGAGACTGAATGGGTTTTCCAAGAACACGGGGGTAATGCTCTTGAAATTATTGAAGACTAAGAATATGAAGAGGCAAATGTTGAGTACAAAGATATGGATGATGATATAGAAAGGTGCAATGCCTATATGAGATGGGTGAGAGAAGTTGACAAGACATAAGGAGATGCATGTTAGTTCCTAGACCAAATCCTTCAACATATTACGATAGGACTTTAATATTCATTGCTCTTAATCATCATTGGGTGGATTATTGTAATGGCCAACAAACACCATGATATGACATAGATCAAGGTGTGCAAGGTCGTACCATCACGTAAGACAAGTAGTCACAGACAAGGGTGATCATGACTCATACTAAGGGTGCAACTACCCTAGTATTTTTGTCACAATCAACCATGAGCATAAAAAAGACAAATAAAGACAATAAAGACAAGTCATGAAACATTGTTGCTCCTCTAAATCCTATTGCCAAGACATCCTTGAGGAACTAGCAACATGATTGCCTGAAAAAGACAAAACAAGCCAATCATCATGATACGTCGCTACTTCTCTAAATCTTGTCGTTAGGACATCGTCGAGAAACTAGTAGCATGATGAAAAATAAAACCAACCATCATGATACATTGTTTCTTCTCTAAATCCCATTATTAGGACATCACGTAGAAACTAATAACATGATAGTCCCAAAAAAGACAAAGTAAGACAATCATCATGAGACATCACTGCTTTTCTAAATCCTGTTGTCAGGACCTCATTGAAAAACTAGTAAGATGATGAAAAATACAAAAGAAAAGATAAGACAATCATGATACGACATTGATTTTCTAAATCCTATTGTCAAGACCTCACTGAAAAACTAGTAACATGATGAAAAAGCCAAAGACAAGTACCAAGTGTTTACCAAGTGTGTCTGAATGCTGAGTGTTTTGATGTCAAGATGTCAGGTTTGATGATGTCGAGATGTCAGGGTGTCAAGGTTTTGATGATGTCAAGATGACAAAATGTTGAAGATTTCCAAATTCAGGAAGGACACATCTTGAATAATGTTGATGTCAAGAGGATTGATCCCTAAATGTCAAAAGGGATCCCTTGAAATGCCAGGTGATAGTGATGATGCCTAGGAAGGACACATCCTAAGGCATAAATGATAGAGTTTGTTCTTCAGAAGGGCACATCTGAAAGATATCGATGTCAAGAGGAGTTATCCTTAAATGTCAAGAGGATCCCTCAAAAATGTTGGATGACAATGACAATACCTAGGAAGGACACATCCTAAGGCATGAATGAGAGAGATTGTTCTTTAGAAGGAAACATATGAAGAATACTGATGTCAAGAGGAGTGATCCTTAAATGTTAAGAGGATCCCTCAAAAATGTAGGATGACAATGACGATGCCTAGGAAGGACACATCCTAAGGCATGAATGACAAATGTAATTTTTAGGACACATCTAAGAGATAACCAAGAGTTGACAGTTTGACTGGTTATGATAATGTAACTTGTTTTGACCAAGTTTGACTGAAGTTTGGCTGAGTTTGACTTGTGTTGACTATATGTCGATATTGTCATGATGATATGATTGACGTGTTGATGAGATTGTCATGCTGAATAAATGATTGTTTTACTTTGTTTTAGGAGTTTTCCCATCTAGAAAATGATTTGTCTTGAATTGAAGACTTTTGACGTGTGTGCCAGTGTAGTGCCATGAACCCTAATGGACTGACCTAGTGCAGCCTCGAGGGCTCATTGACAGATGGCCTTGCCTACGTCATGCACTCAGAGACCTCGTAGTTCGACACAACTAATGACTTTGTCTTGATGAACAAATATTGTGTCATGATTTTATTTTGACAAACCTAAAAGGACTGACCTAATGTCTTAGAGACTCAAAAATGAGTCTTGCCTATGTAGCAAATGCACAGAGACAACGTAGTTCAGACGAATGACAAAGACTTGACTAATATGACGAACATGATGAAATGTGACTCTGTTTTTGGGATTTTGTAGACATTTTGACTTTGTTGGGGTTTCTTCAGGATGTTTTTCAAATTTTTAGGTCTTTCTTCAAGACGTTTTTCAATGTTTTTGTCTTTTTTCAGGACTTTTTGTAATGTTTTTGTCTTTTTTTAGGACTTTTTGTAATGTTTTTGTCTTTTTTTAGGACTTTTATGATGTTTTGTCTTTTTTGAATGGTTTAAGAGGATCATGACAAATTCATGTGACTGATTCCTACACATGATAATCCAAGGACAAACATGATTGTGCCCCTAGTCAAGCTGAATACCAATTGACAGGTGATGACAACGTTGTTTGACATGGGAAGGATGCATCCCAAAATAATGTGAGGATGACGATAATGTGACGAAAGTATCGAGGTATGCAACCGAGCTAGGGACAATGCCAAGTAATGTTTTGGATAATGTGCTTGTATGGATTAGACTCGTTGCATTTGGAATGAGTTGGTTAGGACTAAAAGTGATGATGGACTATCCTTAGACCGTTTGACAAGAGAAATCCAAGATAGGTGATAGACATGAAAGGATGAGAGGTGGCCTTGGTAAAGGATGAGATACATGAGACTAAGGGAATTGTCATATGATATTCCAGGACTATGTTGTATAAGGATAATGATGGAAATGATAGGATAGTTTGTGACAAAAGGATTTACATGTCAAGAGTTTTCCCCAAAGAATGATTTATGTGTGCCTATTTTATGTCAAGATCAAGGTAGGTGGGAATGATATGGATCCAATGGTTGAATGTCAATGTCAAGAGGAATGAATGGGAAATGTGACGACTTTCCCCCAAGTGTAAGAGTCCATGTAGATGATTTATTTTACACATGACGCCTATTTGCTAGGTTTTCATCATGGTACTTATCCAGGGCGCCTATTTGCAAAATTTCACCATTGGATGAAATTTTTCTCTTTACTATTTTCTTGACTTTTTGATTTTTTTGGTGTTACCAAAATGCCTGTTTCCTAGGTTTTGATCAGGGTGATGATGTTTTACATTTTTCAATTTTTGTATTTCTGATTTTGTGGATAGCCTGGATGCTTTAGATGACCACTAATGGTGCCGATGTAGAGACTAGTGCCATGATATGCCAATAATGACCTTGCTGAAGGAGTTGTCTTTTCAAGATCATAGCGCTTGCATACAACTGATCGATGTCATTGTGATCCTTTCTGATACTACAGTTGGCCTTATCAGAATACACACATTGTGATAGAGTTTCATGAGAGTCAGTATGGTAAAGAGTTGCTGCCAAGATGTAACGGATGTGTGACGTGGGATTTTTGGACTTTAGACGAGATGTAGGATTATGGAGAAATGATGGTATATGTGGAAAGGTTGTTTGGACGTTTTGATGTATCACTTTTTATTTTCCAAACTTGGGATGGTGGATGAAAGATTTTGGAGGGATGGCGTTTGGAACCAACACATTTAGATGCCTTGCTTGATGACCATTTTGAAGGAGGTGGACATTTTTTGTATGTGGGAGTCCTCTTGTCTTGTGGCTCCACATTGTAATTAACTTTTAATTTTGACATATTTTCTTTGCTTGATCCACTTTTCTTTGGGATCCATTTTAATTTCATTTTTCCACTTGTCTTTTTTTATGATTCGATGGCCTTTGACATTTGATTTTGGACTTTGTAATACTTTTGTTTTTGTTGGTTCCAAAGGGAAGGTTTAAGATGTTGAGAATGATGGTTTATGGTTTGGGTGGATGGGGTGTTGGAAGCAATCTTATGACAAGGATCACTCATGGACTCCATTTTGACATTTGTATTTGATAAAGTTGCCCCCAATATTGAGGAAGTACCACTAACATCGTTTGATTTGTTGTCTAAGGAATACCCAAGACCTTGATGTCTGTA
>VDFB02081489.1:0-24969 GCA_007258455.2 Sequoia sempervirens
CTCCTTGAAGCATGTTTGTCTTGCAATGTGTACAAATCACCTTCAATTTCTTCGACCTGGGAATGACATGCTTCCAACAATGGTTTTTTCCTAAGTTATCAAATCGGAATGGAATATATACATAAAAACATATAAAAATAATAAATATATACATATTTCATAATAATATAATATATAATAATTATATATATTAATAATATAATAATATACATATTTAAAATATAATAATATAATAATAAACAAATTTAAAATTTAAAATATAATAATTATAAATTATATAATATACTAATAATATGATAATATACAAATTTAAAATATAATCATATAATAATATACAACTTTACAATAGGAGTTAGAGTTAAGCTTTATTTTAATTTATGCGTTACCCTAGTGGTAACAACTTACCCACAAAAGAAAAACTTTAAAATAATATAATTTCATAATTATATTTCCGTTGCACCCTAAATATTATATAGTTTTTAACTTTTTATTATAGATAATGATTATTCATTATAAATTTATGGACTATAATTTTATAGTTTCAATTTAGCATAGTAGAATAGCAAAAATTGTTAGAATTGTGAAAAACCACAAAACCACGAGCCACAGGATCAAACAACGAACAAAGACACAAGAGATTTGCAAACAATATATGCAATATTCCTCAACAAGAAAAATGCGCTTGCCAAAAATAGTTGGTTGGCCATCGGTAAACATGAATCACCAAAAAAACAAGGAAAAAATAGTCGGAATATTTTCGGTGCTCGAAAATTTGAAAATAGCCGATGTGGAGGGAAGAAACCGCTTGTTTGGGAAGTGGCCAATTGATGAAGTGGCCGACAATTGGAGCTGCCTGGAAAATTTGAGGGAGCCGCAAGTGAAGTAAAGGTAGTCGGCTAGTAAGCCGCTAGGGCGGGGTATGATCCCGCAGGCTTGTGGTACCCTCCCCCCCATAAAAATTAATATGCCTTTTCGAAAAATTCAACGTAGACAACTCTTTTCAAAAAAAGCTTTTTGATATTTTTTGATTTTTAAAATTCTAAAAATTCTAAAAACAAAAAGTCAATCCAAATTTTTTTCCCCTTTTTAAATTTTTTAAATTTTTTATTTTCATGCCCTTGGGGCTATACATAGGCTGTACGGCCCCTGGGGCAAATTTTTTTTCCTCAGAAACACCCGAAGGTGAAATTGGACAAATGTATAGTCAAAATTCGTGGAATTAACCTCCTGAACGCAATTGTGAGGGCCTTTTCGCGCCAAAATGCATTGAAAACGTTGCTACCCTCTGAATGTGGAAAAAAGGCAATGATTTCAAACCCTTACAAATATGGCATTTGGAGTCCAAATCAGGCCAAACAAAAGGCAAATCTAACTCTCTCGACAACTTTGAATCCAACGGTGAAGTCCTTTTCACGCAAAAATGCACCAATAAATGCCAACCTCCAAAATTTGCACAAAAGGCAAAGGGGATTCAGATCTGAAGCCTGTAACCCTTGTTGAAGAGAAAAACCTCATAAATCAAGAAGGGGTTTGATGAATCCATTCTTTGATAACATTTTAGAATTGTGAAAAATCACAAAACCACGAGCCACAGGATCAAAAAACGAACAAAGACACCTTCCACACAAGAGATCTGCAAACAATATATGCAATATTCCTCAACAAGAAAAAGCTACAGAAGCAAGAGGCTATCAAAAAGATATTAAAGCTCGAGAGATAATTACAATGAGGGTTGAGTGCTATATAGGAGAAAAACCTTAAAAGCATAAAAGCACTCCTAAGTTTATCATAAGTGCATGAGAATAAATTAGACTATAATCAATTAAAGAGTAATTAATTATTAGCTAATGCATGATTACTCTAATAGAAATGTGGCGAAAATATTGAAAAATTTAAAAAACTTGTAAATCGTGATTGTATGAAAATCGTGACCATTCTGCAAAAACCAGAAATGGCATCCTCTCTGCAACGGTGCAAATGGCGTCGTGTCCCTGAAAATTGTCGCCTGTATACAAATCATCGCAACCCTAGCTTGTGCCGAAGGTAGACAAATAAAACGGTGCAACCCTAGCTCGTGCAAAAGGCAGACAAATAAAACAAAAAGAAGGCAAAGTCGGACTGGAATCGCTTTTGGATCGAAACGTGACCTGTGGAATTGCACGGGTACGAACAAGGGTTTAGCAAAATGTTTAAGAAGTGCAAAAAGCGATTCCTGTGTGCTTCTACAGGGAATCCGACTCCGTACCAGATTCCGATATGATTCGTACCTGGAGTCGCTGGCAAAATAGAGCGATTAAGTATCCTGGGTTTTTTCCCTACTAGGGCTAACGTTGGAACAGTTTATAAATTTAAAGTACATCTCTGTAACAAATAAATAGAAAATAAATTAACATTTAGGGTTTCTAGTTAAATTAATATATCAAAAAAAGAGTTCGAGTTTGTTGCTATAAAGTAGAAAAGAATAGAAAAGTGACTAGGGTTTTTTTTAAAAAAAGAGATTAAAAATAACTAGGGTTTGTGCTTTGTTGCATGAACCTAAAAAGAAAAAAAGAAAAAGAAAAATGTAGAAGACAAATGGAAAACCTATAAAAGATTCAAAATATAATGTTACCTCTTCAAATTTGTATTAAATTAATGGCAGGCTGTTCCAAATCAATGATGGGCTCTGCTAATTGCATTGTAGGCTCCTTTAGATGCATAGAGAGGCTACAAACCTACCCAAATGACATTCAATCAATATTTGTCGCTCAACTTATGTGTTGGCTTTTTCTTCTATGACATGTGATTGGCTTCAATACTCTTTTTTTCTCCTCCATTTGCTTGCAAATGAAATGAGGGTTCTTTTAAAGTCTTAAGAGTTCATTTTGAGTGAATAGGTTTTAAGTTTCTTATTTATTTTTCTTTTATTTTTCCTATTTGCTTTTCCCTATTGTGACAAAGTCTACCTATTGGGACTGACCAAGTTGGCAAGTTTGTTAGACTCGAGAACCCAGATCATCAGTCCTCAGGCCTAGGTTCAGTCAACTCGCCTTGGCACTCACCAAGTTTGGGTGTCTTGTATCTATAGAATAAATACTAGTAAAACAACATAAGTAAACAAATAATGATGCAAGAAATAGTTTCAAGGGTAAGTTGAAGTAACAAATGAAACATATGTATTAAGAAGGATCAATTGCCTTGATGATGACTAGGTTTCAAGTCCTGGTGAGTATGCTCCTTGTGTTAATGCAGCCCACATGCACACAAGGATGGTTGCAAAGCCTAAGAGAAGTATAGCAGAATAGAAATTCCTTGGACATGAATTCTAATCAGAAAGGTGTTATAAGTTCTGTGACACATTACCCTATGTTACTCTGATGTCATGGCAATGACTACTGTTTGCCTACTAAAAAAAAGACTCACGCATTAAATCTAATTTGGAAAAGCCTGCTTACAGAATTTTTGTGCAATTGCATCAACAACTTGGTCATCATTGGAGAAGAGCAGTGAGAACTCCACCAGATCACTTGTATTGCTGTTGAACTCCATTAGGTACTGCATGTTATAGAAAACAGAATGACTTCTAGCAGTCAATTCTATTTGGTAGCTGTTACAAAATATGCAAGCATGATGTAAGATATACAGAATTGGTTTCAATATACCATGTAAAATTGCATCAACAAAGAACAAGCTATATAGGGAGAAAGTACCTTGGTGTGTTCTATAATTTGAACAAGAGTGTGTCTCTATGTATCTGCAATCCGTGAAATTGGTTGAAATCATATAGCAGCTAAAACTGGATGTCTACCATGATTTAAATCTGAAATTTACCAAATACTATAAACTAAAATCAGTTTTTCAAATACAGTTCTGATTTCTAAGAGAAATTTGATACAAGAAACATCCATCCATATAAGGTTGTAATGCACCTATAAATGATCACCAATATTTTCTGCAGTCTGATTGACAACAGAAATGCAAGAATCCAGCTCTTCGAAACTCTCAAATATGCCATGCACTCCTTTCTTTAGGTGTGTTTAGCTGTATAAATCAAACAGGTGTATACATTATGGTCAGCATCTACAAACACTAACACCACCAGTAAGAAGTGACTAATTTGTTTGGAAAGTCCTAATAATTCCTTTAATCTATTGCTTACCATATTGGCATCCTCTTGTTTAATATTCCCCATTATTTGTTGCTTTGACAATCCTTTTTTTATTCTACACTCGAGAAATCCTTATTCTCAAGACAATGATAATAAGCACGCACACGTGAATTTTCAGTCGATTTTATAAGCTCTGATACTCATTTCCACATTGGGTACAATGCCGATGATAACCCCCACCACTGGGAAGTTGTTCAATCATTGTTATATGTTGCTAAAGAGGTGACACTGCATCAAACTTAAATGAACTCTCTACATTGGGGACAACTGAACTAGAACTAACATCCATTTTATATGAACATAACAAAACAAAAAAATATTACAAATTTACAACTCTACAACTAAAAAAAATAAATAAATCAACATTATAGTCCTTTATTATGCATAAATGGTTTAAAAAAAAATTCAAAGCTTAAAAAAAACATGAAAATTCTTCAATTTTTTTTTCAAAACTTGAAAAATATTCACTTAGCGTTGATGGATAAATCTTCCTAGTGCAGCTCTTTCTCGCCTATTTGTGTAGGTTTATTTCTCATAGAGCCCTCACCTTCAAAGAAAAATGTAGCAACCTTAAAAAGCCAACAATGGCAGCTTGGAGGTAAAATGCTGTTTTGGTCCCTTGTTTTTGTGAAATGAGACAAAATAAGTTATATACCCTCACTTTATGTCGAAATTTGGTTTTTCAGGCAATTTTTTTTTTATAAATGATCAAGAAAGTGTTTTTTTTTGTTTTCTAGGCCCTTGGTTACATTGGGTTCCCTAGGGTGGGCCCTAGACAAACCTAGAGTTACCACGACCCTTGACTAGACCCATACGAGTACCAGGATGGGGGAGGGGGTTTTGGGAGAACCCGGTAACTTAGATGTATTGGTGTCTAATAGTGCGAGGGGAAGTGGCAAGGTTACAGGTTTTCAAAAAAGTTAACCATATAAGATGATAGCTAACAGTTTATTTTAAGCATGTTGTATAATGTAGTTTAAGTAAAATTTATCCTCTTTTGGAAATAAAGTTAAATTTTTTTTATTGATAAGAAAAAGATATATTACATTATCTCCAAAGCAAAGCATGAAGCTTTGTGAGGACAGAAATAAATGCTGCGTAAAAAAGATTGCAGCTTTGAGGCAAACCAAGGAGCATAGGTCAATGCATAGATTGCAACTTGCCAAGTATGTGTGAGTAATTTTCTGTTGTACATAACTTGACTTCAAACTCACTGAGTTTTGAGTGAGTACTTGCAAGTACCTAGTGAGTCTATAGGAGAAACTTTTGCACACCAAATTTTTGAAGCTCTGTGAGGACAGAAAAAAATGCTGCATAAAAGGATTGCAGCTTTGAGGCAAACCAAAGTGCATAGGTCAACATATAGATTGCAAACTTGCCAAGTAGTCATGAGTCTCATTAGTAATTTTCTGGGCCAAGTAACTTGACCTTGAACTTGCCAAATTTCTAAGCCTAGTTTCTTGTGAGTTTACAAAGCTACTTGTGGCAGGTACTTGGCAAGTCTATAAGAGAAACTCATGCATGCAAAATTTTCGGTGAGTTCTGAATTTGAGTAATTTTTTTATAGTTGCTGAGCTTTGTTGAATCGCCGAGTCTGAGTCAAATTTTGGTCTGCCTTATTTTTGCTGAATCGGAGTTTTGTGAAGTATTGGTCAGCATTGTTATCAAATATTGAAGAAGTCAATGGCGTTAATGCATTTCAATGCTCCTTGCCTGCACTAATAAATTTGTTCGCCTGATGGGTTATGAATGAAGGGCAAAAAGAAACTTATTTGTTGTGTCATAACATATGCTGTGCAATTAAAATAGTAAGATACCATTAATGAAGTTGAAGATCTGAAATTATTAGAGTGCATAGTGGTTGTTGTAATAGTTAGATAACAGCAACATGATTGTTAAGTTTTACCATGTCTTATATTATTCTTATAGCTTAATTGATCTGGATTTTATGAGCATTCTGGCAGACAATACATTAAATGGCTAAATGTAACTTATTATTACAGGAACGAATTTAAAGCAGATAATGCAGAAAATAAAGAACAATTGTTCATGCACACAGAAAGAATAATATTTGCAACAATACTGAATTGGTAACTTTATTCAAAATAAGAGCTATGTACCAGAATCATCAAGAGGAGATGTGAAGCTACTCTTTGATTTTTACAACATCAGCAGTAGATCTATATAGAAGTGTCTACAACAGAATTGGAAAAAGCACCATTGGAAGATAAGGTTGTATATTTTCTAACGGTTACGAAAATTTGCAGTTGGCAGTGCATGTTGGAAGTTATTCAGGTCTGCCAACTTATCTAGACTGTAGCTCCATTATGGCTCAGATTGGATATTATGATCACTTGTAGAACTAAAACAAATTGTGGCTGACCTGTCAACATGGATGCTTTTTGACAATTTGACATGGCTCTCTCAAAAGCTGGCAAGCTCCTTTGGTCCTTTTTAACATTTCAACATTTACTCTAACCTGTTTTTATTTTTATTTTATTTAAATCAGGCATCTGGGAAATGTGCCCTAGTGACGCATCCCAGGGGCTTTCCCACATTTCCCCATCCAGGGACATCTGGGGGATGGGAGGAACAGGACAGAGATATTTGATATTTATAGGGGACATCCCCGAAACGTCTTCCCTATTTTAGGGATGTTTTCCTGGATGTCCCCTTCTGCAGAAATGCGGTGGGGATGTCAGGATGTCACCTGCCTGTCAAACTCATTAAAAAAAACTTAAAATACAAAACACTAACCATTTATTGGGGGGCCCTTAACATAAATAATTGTTATTTCACTCCCAAAGACTCTTCCCACATTCACACCCCAAAATGGTATGTGCCAGACAGAAAACAATGTTTTTTCCGTCAGTTTTTCCCAATTAAACCCTGAATAATTGAATTCCATTTATACTTTTGGTTTGCCAAGTTAATCTTGATTGTGGGCGATGCTTCTATGATATAAACCATTTTGATTTATGTTTAGCATTTATGATATGACAATTGATGGAAATTATTTGCTGTCCCTTAAACCCTATCCCTGCATCACCCCCTCCTGGAAACTTGCAGAAACACTGGTTCTAGGGCCCTCTTGAGTCAAGAACTGTTGCCCTGTAGAAATCTAATCCCCTCTAGAAAGGTCAAATCCTCACCATTTGACCAGAACCTGCAAATAAATGTTGTGACAGATTTTCAGGCTTTGTGCATGTTTGCTCTGGAGCTCTATCCAGAAGCTTTCCATGGGCAGCCATTTAGATCATTGATAATATTGTAGCTGCTGGGAGAGCATTTTTATAAAAAGTAGTTATCTACAATCAATTGTTGCTTTTTTTCCCAAAGATTAGAGAAGTCTTGAAATATTTAGGTTTTATTCATTTGTCATAGTTATAGTAATGATCGGAGCTTTGCACTCTCTTTGGGGTTGCTGAACAGCTTGTTTACATGGTGATTAATGCCTGTTATGGTAATATGATATATATTTGTTTTTGAAGTAAATAAAAAACTTTAAACTTCACAATAAGATTAGAGGAATCTTGTTTCTATTTTCTGCTGTTGAGAAGGTAAGTTTTGAATTCTGGAATGCTGATCAAACATCTGGCAGATGGCAAGCTGGTCCAAAACAAGTAGATGGCTTATGGGCTCCTTGGTGGTATAAAAGTGTTCACAAGTCTACGGGTTTTGAGCCTCCACCATTGTATCCAAAGGTATTCATTTCTTGTTCTGTATTTTAATGACTTCTGTTTAAAATATTGTCTGGTGAACCCTGATATATGTGCTTAGATATTTAAAACAGAATGTATCTTTATTTAGGCATTTACACACAGTTGGAATGTAGCGAGCATTATAAAATCCCACCTGATGGACCATACAATAAGGAAAAAACTCACACAGAACCTAGATGCATGCATCTCCTGCTGTACAACCATCTTCTACTTAATATGTAGTCATGGATTACTACTTAAGTAACCTTTATTGACTATGCTGTTTTGTATGTTACAAATATAATGAACAATATTAGTGCCCTTTAGTGATAAAAAGAACAGTCATGAGATTGCAGTGAAAGGAAGGACATACAAATTTAAGTATTGACAATAAGGATTGTACTTTTTGCAGAATTCTAGAAGTTATAATGACTGAAACACAATTTTCTCAACCTCAGATGTTTTCTATGCTCCTCTTGTGGTGGGTACTTTGGTTTCTAGGCCCACATTTTTTCTTTTGACAAAGATAAAGATTTTATATAAAGTGCTACAGATACAAAATTGCAGTCATGAGATTACAATAATACATAGTTACACCACCGTTGGGGACGGGGGGGCGGCAGCGGGGGCGGGAGTTGTATATTCTATATACTATACATATGGTACTTAAAATGCTAGTTATGAAAAGATGTATAAGACTGTTAAGAAGTAAAATAGCAAAATTGCAAATGCCAAATTGAAATACTAAATAGTAAATACTTGAACATTGAACAATGAACATTGAAGTTTTCAATATCAAACTACTAATTAGAAATTAGAATACTCAATACTACATAAAATTTTAAATTGTCGAATCAGCAAATGGAAGATTTCTATTATATGATATAAAAAAATATCTGATCATAAAGATGACTACAATGAGTAGAATGATATCAAAACAAGTACAAAATCAAAATGTCAAAATGTGTTTTTTTTTTTTTTTTTAAACATGTGCTTGAAGTTGCCGCCGCGGGGGATGCTCGAGGGACACACAGGTGTCTCCCTTAGTGTCCCGGGAATGCCGGGACGTCCCTGCATCCCCGGCGGCGAGTGGCAAAATGGTGGTGCCGCTGGGGACTTGGGAACGCCGTCCCCACATCCCAGGGACGTCCCTGTTCCGGGAACGCTCGGGATTTTGGGGGGCGGGGATGTGTCCCTGGGGTACACTGCGATAATATTGATAGTCTCATTTCTGAGATGCCCTTGTTATGAAGAAAAAATTAATGTAATTAACTGGGAACTGATTTTCCACCCACTTCCTGATGCTGGAAATGAGGAAAACCAAGAACAATTGAGTGATTATGTAGTGTTGAAATATTGGAGGCAAGGACAAGCAAGGTTTTGGGTTTTGATGCTTTTATCATATTGCATTTGCAGTTTGGAATTTTGTGCTTTAGGATTAAAAACTTTGAGCTTGTTACAGGTTTCATCTTAGTCATTTGTTTTCGTTTTGTGGAATCTTATTGCATATTGCATGCTAATGTAATTAATACATAGGATAGAGCTCAAATATATCTATTATAAGTTGATTTCTTGAATTACCTTAATTGAAATTTCATACTTACGTGTTATTTCAGTGCTTTTATGATTTAATATTTGGCAATTCACTTTATTTAACTCAACATTTCAGAGTTGATAATACTAAATTACATGTTTGACATTTGATCAGCCATTTCCATTTAAGCTATATAATTTGTTGGAGCAATGCATTCCATTTTACAACATGCTGAAACGCCATGTTCTACGGCCCAATTTCTTAGTGGTACCAACTCTTCCTGTTCCAGCCAATGAGAAGTTACTTGTTTGGGTTGGCGATGAGCTTCTTCCTCGTGAAAGTGCTAAGGTAACAGTTTAACCTTTTTCTCTTACACGTTTATTGAAGTCTTGGCTAGAAATAGAACTGCTTGAATCAATACCTTTCTTTTAAAGCTGATTAGGCTTATATGAATATAAGTTTTGAAGTTTAATTCAAGGAAACACACATAAAATTGCTAAGTTCATTCTGCATTGTTTTAGATATCTTCATAGTTGCCCTTTGTCTTTTACTCGTTGAAATCTAGAGCATATTATTTTAGTTTGGAAAATAATCAAAGCACCTTGTCCTACTTTTTAAGTCCATATGCATCCATAGGTTGTTTGCATGGCCTAAATAATGATATTTTTGAAAACCTAATGTCACACTTCAATACAAAATAGAAGCTTTGAAAAAGTTAGTGAGCTGTTTGTTTTGACAGGTATCTGTATTTGATTCAATTGTTCAAGGCGGTGATGGAGTTTGGGAAGGACTTCGTGTTTATAATGGAAAAGTTTTTAAACTGGATGACCATTTAGATAGGTTTGCATGCTTGATCTACCATGGTCCAATGAAAATTTTGTCATATTTCAATAATGGCAACATCAGATTACAAAATACCTAAATATTCAATAAAGTTGAACAATTTTCTGATTCTAATGAATTGAGAAGAAAAAATATTATTTAGTCTTGTTACAGAGTACATATGCAAGATGCTATGCTTTTGGCATGTTACATCCATTTTCTAGTTCATTAAAGTGACATGGACCTGATAAGAATTTTCAATTCCATATCAATGCAATAATAAGGTTGATATTAATTGTTCTTTGGCACAGGTTATTTGATTCTGCAAAAGCTATGGCATTCTTAAATGTCCCTGATCGGAGTGAGGCATGTATATTACTCATCTATTATTTGGGGAAATAGAGGTTTCAAAAGCCATAAATTTCCTGCACTCTATGCATGAGCTTTTTATACAATATTTGCAGATAAAGCGAGCAATTTTTACAACACTCATTTCAAATGGAATGCGAAATAATGCTCATATTAGGCTCACATTGACACGTGGGAAAAAGGCAAGTTGGCTGTACTTTATATTGTACCTCACCAAGAATTTTAAACTTAAAATTAACAAATTGCTTGAAAATATCCTCTTGCTTTTGGTCATTGTTCAGTTATGCTGGTAGATCTTTGCCCTTGAATTTTTAACTCTTTCATTTTGGATGTCCAATACAGGTTACTTCAGGAATGAGCCCTGCATTCAATATGTATGGATGCACTTTGATAGGTAGTGCTTTTCATGCATATATTCTACCCAAAAATTGACCTACAAGGGATTGAGTTTGCTAGTACATGGTTAACATTCGGATCAAGACTTTTGTTTCTAGCTGGATAAAATGTTAAACAAAATACTTTCATTAATATTTATGGTTCATGTTATTGCTTTTGTGATTGATTTTGGTAAACTCCCGTTTGCAACTCACTACAATCATTCTTGTCTATATCTTGTTTATGGTGCCAACTGAAGGAGATGAATTTAAAGGTTTTTTTTAGTAACTGGCAATTCTTCTCCATCTTGGAAAGAGAAAATGCTGAAATTCTGTAGGGTATTATATTTAGATTAATAGAAGAATAGTCCATAAAAAAATATTCTAGGTTCTTATGTGAATGTCTCAGATGGCAAAGATGCCTACTTCATTTCTCACTTGAACTTTATTGCTACCCCTTGATGATATTGTAAATTTACATTTTATAAAAGAATCATCTATCAATGTTCAAATCATAAACACTGATTGTAAATGTTCAAATGATTTTAAGCTTATTGGATTCAACAGTCTTAGGTTATAATTTGAAAATTTAAAATTGCAGTTCTAGCTGAGTGGAAGCCACCAGTCTATGACAATTCCAGTGGTATTTCCTTGGTAACTGCTTCTACACGTCGCAATTCACCAAATGTAAGTTCCCTTGCATTTTTCTTCTTCTTCCATTCTCTTTCAGTGAAAAATGCTGCACTTGCTACTTTAGGATGTATGCCAATTTCAATTTTGTATATATGAACAATACTATTCATACAAATGAGTGCCTATATTACACTTGTATCCTTGGCCAAAAATAACAGTTCCAAAACCATGTAAAAGAAGTCATCATGGTCATTGATTATGAATGTTTTGAGAAGGAAAGTAGAACTGTTGGGATATGATTATATATCCTACACTTAGTGACCCTTAGTTGTCATTTTTGAGAGGTCATTTAGCTTGTTGGAAATATTGTCATTGATGTCAAAGGCATGAAGTCATAATTGATGTCATTAATGTCATGTCACAATGAAGGTAGAAGAAATTGCACCCATTCCAAGACCATTTTATCCTCACAAGGCAGTCATGAATTATTTTTGTTGCTGGTCAACCCCCTCCTACTTGGCGTCCCTCTTGAATTTGCAATTAAAATAAATAAAATATTTTTGTGTATGGTCCGACCTCCCTTGGTGTGACACCCTCTTTGGGGTATTAAAAAATAAATTAAATTAATTTATTTACAGGGGACGACCCCCTAAGTGGTTTAGTATGAAAAGGTGCATATACATAAAAGAGTTGCAACCATTCACATTGTGAAGGATCATACACTTTCATAAAGTCGACCGCCCTCCTCCCCTCCTCCCCCCTCCCTTTCCCCTTTGCATGATATAAAAGATCAATTGGAGGTTTTGAAGGTAAGCAATTTCAATGAATATTTTCTGAGTATAAGGAACAGGAAGAGCAGAAATATGAAGAGTAATCTGATTTATATTGAAGATATTTGTGTGATGAAAAGAAAGAATCTATGCTAGTAAGTTGAATTAATAATATTCAGATTTGGGAAGGAAGAGATTTGTGATTGAATCAGATTTGTGAAGATTTTGAAAGGATTTATGGTTTGGATCAGGTTTGTGTGAAGGAAAATATCATATCAGCCATTGGAGGATTAATAAGTTGGAGCCTATAATTTTGTCAAGTAGAGATTGGAGTCTCTAGTAGGTTGGATAAAATAATGGTTGCAACAATTTGGCTCCATTTTTCAGCCAAAGATAATATTTAAACATTAAGTTACCCAACCAATTTAATAAATAAATTTTTTCATACTCCGAGAGTGCCCAAACCAGGTGTTGAAAAGCTGCTTGCAGCAAGAAACTACACAAGAAAAGAAAAGATTAAAGACAAATATTTTTGGGGATGCAGGATTGCCTGGTGCCCTTGGATGCTCCTGCATCACTTCTACTCCCTCTTCTTCAAGTTTGTGATGGTAAAGAATTTGAATTCTTAAATTGATTGATTTTGATATTATCTCTAGTCTGACTGGTAACACTACTTCTCTTCCATACATGATAGAAAAAGGTGATATGCCGTTGCTATCTTTGGTGTAATCCAATTAGCCCAAAGTGCATCAAACGACTTTGTGTGCCAATTCATCTCATTATGTTTAACCAATATGTGAATGATAGTAACAATATTACGTAATGTCCCTAACTAGGATATTATCTAGATGCACCAAATTGTTAAAATCAAACACTAACCCTTGCATTTTATAATCATTAAGATCCCAATATGGTCATGGTGAGAGCATACAGTAATGTTGGAAGGTTGGTGCCTTTGTCTCCTTGGTTGTTCGGCGACTCCCTTTGGATTTGTGACATGAATTAACTGCCTCCTGTGGATCTTGTATAAATCTGGCGTTTGTATCAGGCATTAACAGTTCGATCTTTTGGCGCAACGACAAAATCATTGCAACAAATGGTATTAGAGCAAGTTCATGGGTTCAAATCCCGCGATTGTGCTGGGGGGATTGTTGGAAGGTTGGTGCCTTCATCCCCTTGGTTGTTTAGTGCCGCCATCTAAATTCGTGACATGGCTTAATCGCCTCCTATGGATCTTGTATAAATCTGGCATTTGTATTGGGTGTTAACAGGTCGATCTTTTGGTGCAACAACAAAGCCATTGCAACAAGTAGGTGGGATTTGAACAAAAACTAACACATTTCACTTATTGGCAATAAGCCACATAGTTTACAATTCAAGGTTGGTGCCTTCGTCCCCTTGGTTGTTCAACGCCGCCCTTTGGATTCGTGACATGGCTTAATCGCCTCCCGTGGATCTTGTATAAATCTAGCATTTGTATCAGGTGTTAATAGGTCGATCTTTTGGGGCAACGACAAAGCCATTGCAAAAAGTAGGTGGGATGTGAACAAAAAACAACACATTTCGCTTATTGGAAATAAGCCACATAGTTTACAATTCATAGATAAATATGTTTGAAATAAGGAAATGTAGATCTTGGCGGCCACACCATCTAATCTTTGTTACAATGTTAGTGTCCATAATAATGAGGGATATGGCAGTTGTAATGACCACCCCTGATTTTTAAACCAATCTTTTCAGAAAACCCACATATGTTTCTGTCTTCTATCATGCAGGCATTTTGTCAAACACTTTGCTTAGTAATTGTTTCAATGTATTTTCAATGTGTTTTGGTATGGGATCATTCAAAATGCAATTTGAGACAATGTTTTTGAACAAAAATCCCACACTGCATAGAATTATCATGAACATTTCAACAAACACTTTGCATGCATAAAGAAACAATTAATAAGAAAAAGCTGACCTCAAACTCTGACATCATATATTGATCTTCAATTGCTATGGTTGCTGTTAGAAACTCAGAATTAGAACAGCTGTGATATAATATCAAATGATGTAGACCCACAATGATACAATGTGACTGTCACAAAAATAAACATTGCTGAAGCATGTCCCAATAAGTGTTGTAGCTGTATATGTTTAGAAATCTCCCTGCTAACACCAAAAACTGCTAGTGACTATTACACAAGTAATTGGTAAATTATTCGATCTATTAACAATGAGCAATGTGCTCAATAAATAATTTACAAAATGTACAAAAATCAGGAAGTTTCTAAAAAGAAACTTCCGATAAGATCAGAGACAATCTTATCTAAATAATTTACAATAAAATACAATATTGAGCATTAATAAATAAATAATAAATATTATTTTAATACCCTCCCTTAATGCTTAATCTGTCAACTACACCAAGATGCCCCCTAAATTTTACAAACTTATCTAGATTGAGCGACTTGGTGAGAATATCCGTTGTTTGCTCCTCTGTCGGAACATGCAGCAACTGAACTAATCCGTCTTCAACAAGCTTCCGAATGAAGTGACAATGAGTTTCCAGATGCTTGGTTCTTTCATGGAAGATTGGATTTGATGAGCAAGGTTGTTGATGTCACTTTTTGCATCATTTAATTTATCAATTATCGAATCGGGTGTCTTAGAGCTATATGCGATAAGGGTGTTTCCATAAATTGGGGGTTTTACACTGTAAAACAGTGACTTTTGGTCGCGGTTTAGCTTCGTCAAGAGCTGTGAGGAGCTTTCAAGAGCTCTTAGGAGCTCTTAGTAGCCGATCTTAACAACAGGTTCCTACGCAATTCCAAAGACTTAATCCTAATTTATCTCTTAACTAACGATTATTCAAACTTTAATAACTCAGTTCGGACTTTTAACTTATTTGCAATTGATCCATTGAAGTATTAAGCTAAAAACTAAATCTACTTTTAAGCTAAAACTCAGAATTGAAATGTTCTTGCAAAAGGATCTAATTACGTTTGCAGAAAATAAACGTTTAACCTAGAAAGCATTGACACTAACTTCCATGAACTCATTCCAAACAAGCTTTAGTTTCATCTTTCCATAAGTCATCACAGTTCTTTCCATTAAAGCTAATTTAAAATAATTAGTGAATCTAAATCTATGAACAGCAATTAAATCTACAATAACTGAGTAAATATAAATCTATAGTAAAGCATAGTGAATTATTCTAAGGATTCAATGAATTTAATCTAAGAACATAAACATTCACATTTTTTAGCAATGATTAACAGGGATCTAAATTCCTATTTTCCAATTGAGATGAATAATGCAAAAATTAAGTGAATCAAAGAAAATAACACAAGTCACCTCCTTCGGTCGAGCGGGTCCTACTCTTCCTCTGGTGGGACTTTAGACACTGAGATTCAGATCAACTCCTTATTTTCATTCCAATTGGCCAAAACAGGTGAGTAGTACAAAAGTGCAGATAATCCACATTACAATCTAAAGCGAAATATTAACTAACTCCCAAACTAAAGACTAAGGCTGGATATTTATAAGAATATCTGCTTATTTGAATACAAAAACTGGCGCAGCCCGCCAAGATGCAAAACGGTAACAACTAAACTTAAACATAACCAAAGTGTCATAAAGAAATCCGTCACATGATAATAGCTGAACATGAAGTCTTCAAATTGACTGAAGAAGTCAATTCGGAAACATTCATCAGGAGCCAGCTGGAGCGATCAGGAGCAAGACAAATTTTAAGTACGTTAAACAGGGAGTTTAACACGTCCACCTCATAACATCAACATTTAATCCATCGAACAAAATCCTCGAAGATAGGATGTAATCAAGATAGCAGAAGATCTCACTTGCATAAACATTTCATCATTAATCATCATTCAAAAAGCAAGACATTTAATGCAAAATACCATTTCTCATATATACTCTAATTAGTTAAATATAATGCAACATCAACCAAACATTCAAGCATAAAGTCTACTGCCAGCATAGTTAATTAACATATAATAAAGTATTTCAAAACATAAAAAAGGTTTAATTAGAGTGTCATTTTATGCACTCATCATTTCTCCCCCTTCTGCTGTCAACCATGTGCTCATGGTTGAGGATCTGGTAAGTCCCTGTTTCTGCCTTCCAACCAAGTAACAAGATCACTACAATAAGCCATATATTGTATGCATGTTTTCAGCTGAGCATATCCGTTTTGTTCTTCAATTGTCCTTAACCAATCTCTCAAACTTTCTCCAACAAACTGTGGTGGAGCGTTTAATGTAGGTGCTAGTGCTATGAGCAATGGAGGTCTAAACCTCATTCCTACCCAATTTGTATTCTGCTCCTCAATGACCTGTATCAAGGATCCCACTCTTGTGAGGCTCTAAGTGATGTTTCTTGGAGAGATTGGTTCTCTCCTTCTGAGTGATGCCAGAATGCTGCTATATCTTTCCTTGGCTGCAGTTAAGGCCCTATGTGGAAGGTGTTCTTGAACCCTTCTAAAAATTCTAATGCTTTCATTCAAATTTCTTCTATAAACAGGTTTCACATTATCTCCTTTTGCAAAGTATATAAAGGCAGCTCTAAAGGACATAGACCAAGGTATTTCATTCCTCATTGGAATGCCCAATCTTAACTGTGCCTCTTTATACTGGTCTGTTCTATTATCCCACTCAACTTGATTTTGTAACAAAGAGACAAAAGACCTAATTTGCAACTCACCAACATAAATATTTAGAAAAGACTATGGAAAATTACCGAGAATGAAGCCATGCTGAAAGTATTCGCACATCTGGTTTTGAATTGTAGGATGGCTGTTGTAGAATCCTCCATAAATTCTCGGTCATCATTATAATGTCTTTCTTTTCAAAACCAATTGATTAATTTTCCATTGTAGAAACCTTTCCCTTAAGAACAATGCATACAATTCTGAAGGTTTCCTCATTGATAGCATTGTTGAAGAGAGATCCACCACTTGATGTAGTCTTTCATTTGCCTCATCTCTCTCTTTTTCCAGTTGCTGATTTTGGCTCTTCAATTGGTTGTTCTCATGTTTAAGTGTTGAAAGGGAGAGGTATCTCCTTGGAGCTAATGAAGTAGATGCTTCAAGATAATGCAGTCTACTTGCCTATTGCTTTAACTCCTCTTCTTTCTGTTGCAATTCAGTTTTCAATCTCTCTATTTCTGTAGCACCAAGCCTTGCTGTTTCCTCTGTTCGAGCTAATGCCTGTGCACTAGCCTACTGTAAGGCCTCTTCCGTTTAACTTAACTGTGTTTTCAAAGCATTTTCTTTTTCTATCATCTATTTCTCTAATTTCTCAGTTTTAGACATAGATTTTTGCAATTCTTCTTCCTTTATCCTTAACTTTTCCTCCAGAAATTGCATTCTTTTTCTTTCCTCATCCAACTCTGCCTGCATTCTAGAAACTGCCATAGCTCTAGCCATGTCCTCCTCTTCTTCTTCAACCTCTTCTTCTTGAAATTGAGGAGATTTTTGTTGTTCAGTTATTGATTCTTTTCCTTTCCTCCTTTTAAAGACCAAAATAGGTGGTGAAGAAGATCTTATCGACCCCAATCGTGGTTATCTTTCCTCGCATACGGGGATTGTTTCTTAGATGGAGACCCATGAGACAATTGGAACAGGACTTTTGGGTGGAGATGGGAATTGGGCGATCTCAAGAGAGGGACTGGGGTCAGTTTGTATAAACGCCTTGACTTCACCATTTTCTCGTGGTATCAAGGAGTGGTCAGAGGTTTCAACCGATTAAGTGCAGTTGGAACCGGGTGTCAACGCCAGCAATATATCGCTTTTCCCGGTGACATTTTCGCCTTTTCTCTTCAGCGCACGGTTTCTAATTTCAACCTTTTTTTTCCTTTTTTCTCGCTGCATTTTTTTCTCGGAACTTCTCCTTTTTTCACAAGTACCCTCTTAGATTTCTTCCCAATTTTGGCAATGGGGGTTGAAAAAAATTCCAACCAACCCTTTTTCCCAAATTCTTTCTTCATAAAATGATGTTTGATAATCAGATGAATTAAACTATGGTATCTAATGGAAGAAACTCCCCTAGTCTTTATCCTAGCTACCATAAAGGATATTTGTGTAAATAAAAAGGTGAGAAGATTGATTCTTGTAGAAGGCCTTGTGTTTCCATACCTTAAATGTGTAAGCATCTACATTCCTAGCCCAAGAATTGTGCCATACTGGCCTTCGCAGGTGAAAAATTTCATTAACCAGGTCACAACTGTCCTCCACGGTTCATCCAGACTACTATGAGCAACTCCCTTTTGACTTCCTTTATGCCATTGGATTTTTGGTTTCCTTTCTGGTTCCTCATGGAATGCCACCACTAATTCTTCAAAGCCCACATGTCCTTTTTTCACTGGTTCACCCTCAGTTGGAATTCCAGAGAGCTCACTAATAATAGCAGGGGTAACTTAAATTACCTCTCCTCTTACCCTGGTGACATTTACATCACAAACTCCTCAATCAAATCGAGCTCAAATCCTTCATACATCTATATGAATTCAAACCACCTTGCTTCTCTAAGCAACCTTTCAGTTTCAGGATCAAGAATGAAGTTTTCTGGTTCTGAGTTCCATTTCTACCCCATTTTCCTTCTGCAATTTTTATCAAAGACAATGGCAGATGCAACTCTTTGAGTAAAATGTGAATGAACATCTCTTTTCATAGACACCACATTTTTCAAAAACAAAAAATGCACGTTGTGTCAAGAGGTTATGCATTTACTCAATCTCATTCCTTGTGAATGTTTCGCACGTACCAGCCATCACTTTTTGAATTATGAATTGAATTGGTTGGTGTAGCTGGCGGCGATAATGACATCAACACATACATTCAAACTGACATGAAATCTTTCTTACTACTCACATTTATTATAGTCGTCATTTTAATATTAAACCCTTATATCTCCATCAGATTTGAAATGATTAGAACTTATTTATTACAAGATTAATAACTACGTCAGAGATATCTATGCTCCAAATATTCATTTAATGTCACATCACATTAACTAAATCAGAAGTAACATTTCAAAAATGGAATTCATAATAAATGTGTACCTTTTCATTAAATGCAACAGTCAATCGAAGCATGAATTAACTCAGCTGGCAATAATTCCAACGATTTAATCAAAAATAGCTCAAAATTAACTAAATAATTTATTACAGAGAACCTTTGGAAGCGTCAAGAGCCATCAGGAGTTGTCAGGAGCCATAAGGATTTATTAGGAGTCATCAGGAGTCATCAGGAGACTGCCATTTTTGGTTTTCAGCCATCCTTTTTTCTTTCTTTCTTTTTAATTTTAATTTTTTTCTAAGAGATAAACCGCCATTTCTGGTTTTCAATTTATCTCCTTTATTTAGAAAGTAAACCACCATTTTTGGTTTTCAATTTACTTCCTTTATTCATACCTTCAAAATATTTACCCGGAAGTACATTCTCTTATGGAAGAGATATCTTCCATCAGAAAATGTTCAATCCTATTATGCAACTCTGTTACAAATTCCTCTTTTGATGAAGTTTTGTGATATATTTTCAAATGATGACCGTTAACTAGCATGACCCTTCTTTCTCCATCTATTGGTATCAATTCAACTACTCCATTCTGAAAAAATTCATCAATTTCATAAGGTCCCATCCATCTTGTATGAAATTTTCCTCTAAACTTTTCAAATCTGGAGTCAAATAACAATGCCCAATCTCCCTTATTAAATTGTTTTGTCACAATATTTTTTATCATGCCACTCTCCTTTCTCTGCTACTGAATTATCTCTATATATTGAAGAGCTTTCGTTCTCATCTCATCAAGTCGATTCAACTGTAAAATTCTACTCTTTTCTACTTTAGGTAAGTCAATACCAACTTCCAATGTTGTCTTCAATGTCTACAATTCAAATTCAATTGGAATGACTAGAGTTTTTCCAAATACTAGTTCATATGGAGAGAATCCAGTAGTTGTTTTCCAAGTTGTATTATATGCCCACACTGCCTCATCCAACCTTTCTGCCCAATTTGTCTTCTTCAATGAAACATTTTTTGTTAAAATATTCTCCAATTCTCGGTTAGTGACCTCCACTTATCCATTTGCTTGAGGATGAGATGGAATTGATTTTATGTGTGCCATTTGGTACCTTTGCATAAATGCTTCCATCATATTAGACACAAATTGCAGCCCTTGATCTAAAACTATTTCTCTTGGTACACCAAATCTCTGCAAAATATGCTTGTACAGGAAATCAGCTACTCTATCTTCTCTTGTTGATGGAAAATCTTTCACTTCAGCCCATTTTGTAACATAATCTGTGCAAACTAAGATATATTGATGTCCTCTGGAAGGTGGATCAACAGGTCCCACAAAATCAATTCCCCGCTTTTCAAATGGTTCCAAGGCTATTTGGGGTTGTAATGGCATCTCCATTGTTGGTGTAGGTATTCCCATGCATTGAAATTCATCACAATGCTTCAAAAAGAATAAAACATATTTTGACATAGATGGCCAAAAATAACCAGCTCCCAATATTTTATGAACAGTTCTGACTACTAAGTAATGTCCTCCTTCTGGCTCATGATGGCAAGCATTTATGAAATCATAAACATCTAATTCAGCAACACATCTATGAAGAACATGGTCAGGACACAGTTTAAATAATAAACCATTTATCCATTGAAATCTAGAGCTTTCACGAATTAACCTTTTTTTTGTTTAGGATTGAAATAATTCGGGCACTTCCCTGTTACCAAGTAATTTGCAAGATCAGCAAACCATGGTGGATGGACTGATATTGCAAATAAGTGTTCATCTGGAAATGTATCATCCACTGGTTCTCGATTACCCTGCAAAACAATTCTAGAGAGAAAATCAGCAACAACGTTGTCTTTACAGGCTTATCAACAATTGTTATATCAAATTCTTGCAATAACAATAACCATCTTATGATTCATCCTCCTACAACAACTTTATTCATCAAATATTTAATTGCAACATGATCTGTATGAATAAATACCTTGTAACCAGTAATGTAATGCCTAAATTTATTGATTGTATATATTACTGCCAAGAACTCTTTCTCAGTTGTTGTATAGTTCCTCTCAACAGGATTCAAATTTTTGTTGATATAGTAAATTGCATGCATCGCTTCATTTTCATATTTTTTTCCTAATACTGCACCAATAGCAAAGTTAGATGCATCAACATGAATGTGAAATGGAACTCCCCAAATAGGTCCCTTGATAATTGGAGCAGTAGTTAAGGCATGTTTAATTACATCAAATGATATTTGACAATCATTTGTCCAAAGAAACTCTGCATCTTTCTTGAGAAATGTAAATAAAGGTTCAATAATCTTCCTAAATCCTTCAATAAATCTTCTATAATAACCAACATGCCCAAGAAAACTATGAACATCAGTTTGAGTTGTAGGGATTTCAATCTTTTGAATAATTTCAATTTTCTTGGGGTCAAATTTTATCCCCTCTTTTGAGATGTGATGTCCCAGCACAATACCTTATGTCATCATAAGGGAACTCTTTTCATGATTCAGAGATAACCTAAGATCCTTACATCTTTGCAACACTTTATTCAAGCTCTCAAGTGCCTCTTCAAATGTTTGTGCATGAACTATGAAATCATCCATATAAACTTTACACATGAGATAGCCAAATACCAAAAAGTGCCGGGGATGACCCTTTGAAAAGTTGTTGGTGCTACATAGTCCAAATGGTAATGCATATGGCATATGTTCCCCAAGGACATGTAAAGGTAGTTTTATCCTAGACTTCAAGAGCCACTTGAATCTGATTATAACTACTAAAGCCATCTAAGAAAGAGAAATAACTACTACCAGCTAGGTTATCTAGTACTTGATCAATAAATGGCAAAGGAAAATGATCTTTTTTAGTGGCTTTATTTAATTCTCTGTATTCCACACATACACACCATTTTCCATTTTTCTTAGAAACAATAACCAATGGAGAAACCCATTGACTATCAGATATTGGATAAATAAATCCTACTTTCAATAGTTTTTCTATCTCTTGTTTCACAATATCCCATAGAGCAGGATTGATCCTTCTTTCATCTTGTCTTATTGGTTTTACATCTTCAGTATAAATATGATGAGTACAAATAGAAGGGTGAATTCCTCTCATGTATTTATACTCCCAAGCAAATGCTTTAGAATGATTTTCTAAAGTCTGCTTCAATTATTTTTCTTGGGAAGAAGACAAGGATGAATTAATGAAAAAAGGCTTATCCCCTGCTACTGTTATTTCTTTGGTTTTATTTTTAGAATTAGATAGATCTCCAACAAGTGTATTTAAGGGACAAGTGTGTGAATTTTGTTGATTTAATTGGCAATTTTTCTCTTTTCCTTGACATATCTTTTCAAAATTAAGATATTGTTCCTCATATTCTTCAATATGTTCTACCAAGGTAACCATAGCTAATTCTACAACACCATCTCCTTTTGAATCCATATCATCATCAACCAAAAGTAGAGTATTCAACTGAAATGTTGGTTGAGCAAGAGGAAAAAGTGATAATTCCTTTTGTTTTTTACCAATAGAAATGATCATACTTATTGATCTGTAGTCTATCAATGTTGCTACAGTAGCCAACCATGGTCTACCTAAGATTGGATAACCAAAAAAATTCTTTCTAACTTTGAGAACTAAAAAGTCAACTAGATAATCCCATGTATCAATAGTAACCATAATATCTTCAATAAAACCTTTAGGCTTAAAGTAGTAGATTGATCTGCCAACTATAAAATAGTTGTTGTGGGCTGAATAGTTGTCATACCCAATAATTCAACAGTGTCTGATGTGATGAAATTGATAGCTGCTCCCAATAAATCAATTAGTACATTGGTTAGCTCAATTCCTCCAATACTTAAAGTTATCATAGGACTACCAAGATCATTATATTTCTGAGGTAGTAATCTTCCTGATAAAACATCAGGAAGTTTAGTCCCTATCTGAATTATAGGAGGTATTTTCTTCTTCCTACTTGGTGTTTTCATACAAAGGGATTTAACCAACTAATTTATTTATGGTATGTCCTTAATGGCCTGCATAATGGTATCTCAATATTGATCTTTTTCAGCTCACGAAGAAGTTGAGAATCTACCACATTCATATAGTTTGGTTGAGATTTTTCGGGAGTTACTTGTTCTATTTTTAAACATTCAGGATAAGGTGCTTGCCTAACCTTTTGTTCATCATCAGAGGTCTGATCTTCCTTTGAATCCTGTTTTTCTTTCTCACTTTCTTGATCTCTAATGTTTGGTATGAATGGAACATTTTGGTTCCTTAGCTGAATATCATTATCATGTATCACATTCAAAGTAGGAGGATTTGCATCACTATGATTTCTTTTCAGATTTGAAACAGGTTGTGTTGGTAATTGAGGATGGTTTACTTGCTCATTAGGAGGATTAGGACTAGTGATCAATGGAGATTATCATCCCCAAGGACACCTTGGTCCTTGATTTTTCCATGGTTGAAATTGAGTTTGATTTTGTTGCCACTGAGATTGGTTTGGCTTCCACTGAGACTAATTTGGTTGTCATTGTAGTTGATTCCATTGAGGATTCATCCATTCAAGTTGACCCCAAAATGTAGGTGGTGGTTGTGCTTGGTAAGAAGGAGTCCATTGGTTTGTATTTGGCCAAGGATTTTGATTCCAATTAGCTCTAGGATCATATTTCCCTTGATTATTCTAAGGTTTATGTCCAACATAGTTAAGTTCTTCCTCCACTTTAGGTTGTTTCTTCAAATGATTCTTTATTCCAAGTAAGAGGTTACAAGAACTTGTTGCATGATGTTTTTCACAGATTTCACAAAGATCAATTTGATTTAATGCACACTCTCTCAAAAGATGTTTACCTCTACATTTGGAACAATAAACAGATAAAGGCTCAGTGGTCTTTTTATCTCCTTGCATGTTAAGATGAAGGAGAAAATCAATTTTCAAATTTGCAATTTCTTCCATGACTTGAGATACATCAGGAGTAAGAACTTTGTTTCTTCGGGAGTTTCTAGTCCCTACTCTAGTCCTAGAGTAGTTTCTACATATCTCAATAATTTCTTCCAAGGAAATTTTATTGATGTCTCCTTTTCCCATAAGATTCAAAGATTCTCTAGATTCATCATCAATTCCTTTCAGAAAAATTGTCTTACTAATTTCATTGTCTAAACCATTACCACGCTTGTTATGCACAAACTGAAATCTATCAACATAATCTTCTAGGCTTTCATCTTCCAATTGTCTCATTTGAAACAATTCTTCTTTCCTATCTCTTACTCAACAATAATCTTGATATTTATCCAAAAATTCAGTTTCCATTTCCTGCCAAGTTGAGATTGTTCCTGCACATAAACCCATGAACTAGCGTAAAGCTGACTCTTTCAATGTAGAGGGAAATGATTTTAACTTTTGGTTATTAGTTGTATAGTCATAGGTCTGACATAAAACCTTAAACTCAAAGAGAAACTGATCAAGATCCTCAATTTTTTTCCTCTAAAGGTAGGTAATATAGAAGGTGAAATGTTTTTCATAGGAGGCTCATCATTCCGTACATTTAGATTAATAGGATAAGAAAAGGTCCTATTGTT
>VDFB02081490.1:0-23285 GCA_007258455.2 Sequoia sempervirens
CACCTAATCTCCTAGTTGCAAAATTTCATATTTTGAAGGTTGAGAGGTTGAGAGGTTAGGTGATTAAGGTCTAGAGGTGTTAGGTGTAATTTATTTATGCTAAACAAGGTCAATAAAGACCATTTAAGGTGCATTAGGTTGAGTTTTTGAGTCTTGGTGGTCAAATGGGCAAAAAATGCATTCTTGCTTTAAAATTGTTAAAATTGCTATGTAGCTTTTTCAAGGAAAACCTTTGAATTTGGATGTAAATGTGCAAGAATGAGGTATAAAAGGTTGTAATAGGGCGAATTAAAGGTCTTTTAGTGATTTAGGAGTCCTTAGGTGTCAAATTTGAAAAGTTGCAAAATTTATGTAATGTCAACATATGTAATTTGTCTTAAAATGCAACTTAATGAAGATGAGGTCTTAATGGTTAAAAATAAGTTATAGGCATTGGAGGAAATCACAATGCAACCAAAACATGTATAAGAACCTTCAATGTCCCGAAGGAGAGGTTGGTTGGAGATTTGTGGACCTTTTTGATCAATAAAAAAATTGTTTTCCAAAAAATTACTGATTTTTCTCTACTTTTTGTTGTTGTACGGATCTGTACTGACTCCAAATGCTCTAAATTTTTTTTGGAAGTTGTGGTCCTATGATTTAGCTTTAATTTTCTTTAAATTTTAGGGTCTAACTCCTTGTTTTGTGAAAGTTATTCAATTTTTATTGATGCTCCCTGTTTTTTCCAGATTTGTGGGTTGAGGGTCTTCAAAATGATAAATTGACCCATTCCACTTTTTTGTGTTTACTGTACCTTATGGAATGGGTCCTCTAACATGTAAAATAGATATTTAACACATTCAAGATGTTGTGAGATTGAATTGCTAGTGAATGGGTGGAGCCTAATGTTGGAAAAAGTTATTTTCCTTGTGAAATTAAGCAACTAAAGCATGGTTTTGATGAATTTCTAATTGGATAACCTATGTATGAGTTTATTGAGCATGTGTAGGATATATGTGGGGTTTTTGATGCATTTTCTTATTTGTAGGAACCTTGGAGGCATGATTTTCAATAAAAACCCTTGGTTTTAGCATTAAGAATGAGGGTTTTAGAGTTTGGTGATAAAAAGACCTTAGAGTGACCTATAACCTTGAAAATATGGTGTTTTGATTCATAATAAAGGATTTTTTGAAGTGTTTGAGTGAAGGGCAGGAGTTTGTGAATGACTTCCTTTGTAAAAGTGGGGTAATTTGGTAGCTTTTTGCAAGCCTTGAAAGTCACTATTGGTCCAAAGGAGTCACCCTTGGTTCTGAGTTATGTTATGTAAGCTCCAAAAGGGTATCTTAATTCATCATTTTTTGGCAAGTTTTTTGGATTCAGGTTTTTGAGAAAAGTTCCTAAAACTAGGTCTTGATAACTACAAGGGCAAGCTAGTGTAAATGTTGCTAAATGAAGAGTTTGAAGGATTTTTCTTTTTAATTTTATTTGAGGATTAGTCATTTGACATTTTTTGAGTATAAAATACACCATGTGCATCAAAGTGGTATCAGATATTCAGGGACAAGATCCCTTGTTGGTGATTGATTGGTTTTTGTAGGATTGAAGATAGACGGTCAAAAGTTGAAAGGATGACTCCTAAAGTTGTTGGGGCTGCTAGAGAATTGCAAGATTTGAAAGAGAAGCATGCCAAACTTCTAGAATCACATAATGTTGTGTTGGAAAGGCTTGCATCCTTGGAGACAAAGAAAAGGAGAGATGTGGATGAATAGAGTGAATCGGAGGAAGAGGATGAAGACTATGAAGATGCCGATGAAGATTTAGACCCTAAAGATCAAAGGATGGTGAAGATGTTCAGGGAAGTAAAAGGTAATTCTCATAAGGTAAAGGTTGATCTTCATGTTTATGGTGGTAATTTGAATGAAGAAGAATTGCTTGATTGGGTAGTTTCTATGGATAACTATTTTGAAAGTAAGGATATTTCAGAGGAACAAATGTTGAAGGAAAAGACAAAATTTAAGGGACATGCCATCCTATAGGTGGGCTATAAAGGCAAAAAGAAGAGAAACAGGAAAATCAAGGGATTGCTTCATGGGACAAGATGGTGAAAAGTTAAAGGTAAGTTTCTTCCAAAGGACTATGAGGTTTAGCTATATAAAAAGTTGCAAGGATTGAAAAAAAAAAGATCTTGATGTTAAATCATACACTGATGAATTTTACAAACTAAGTATAAGGTCTAGAAGGGATGAGGATGAGGCTGAAAATGTGGCTAGATATCTAGGTGGTTTGAGATTTAATATACAAGATGAACTTGTTGTTGCTAACCCCAAATCTATTGAAGAGTGTTTCGAGTTGAAAATAAGGGTGGAGGAGAAACTTAAGAGGAGACAAGAGAAGGCTACAAGAGGAGGAGGTGGTACTTCTAGGGGTAGAGGTACCTTTACAACACAAAAAAAATCCAAAGAAGGTCAAGAGGATGTTAGTAAAGGAAAGGAGCAAGGGGCTAAGTTTAGAGGTGGATGGAGAGGTGGAAGGGAAAACCACAGGGGAAGAGATTCAAATAAGTTTGTAGGAAGATGTTACAAATGTGGTGAGTTTTTTCACCCTTCCTTCAAGTGTCCTAACAATTTTGGTTTTTTGCAAGTGGAAGTGAGAGAAAAGGTAACAAGAGAGTTCAATTTGTGCAAGGGGATGAAGAAGAGAGTGTTATTTCATCAAGTCATGCTACAGATCCTGAATTTGGAGAATCCTTGATGCTGCAAAAACAACTTTTGAAGTCATCCAAGGAGGTGGAACCTTTGCAAAGGAAGAGCCTCTTTAGGACCACCTGCAAGAGCAAAGGAAAGGTATGAAGATTGTGATTGATTCTAGCTTAATTATAAATATGGTATCTAATGAAATGGTGAACAAGTTAAATTTTCAAAGAATTCCTCATGAGTTGCCTTATAAAGTGTTATGGCTAAGTGATGGTCAATCCTTGTTGGTGAATGAGAAGGCAATAGTTGATTTTTTCAGATTGGTAGTTACAAAGATAGTGTGGTTTGTGATATCCTTCCAATGGATTGTTGTCACCTACTTTTAGGCAGACCATAGAAATATGATACATGAGCAATGTATGATGGTAGAGAGAATACCTAAACCCTTGAAAAGGATAGATTTTCTTTTGTTTTGATCCCACTTGTAGAGGATGTGAAAGGTAAAGCTAAGTTTATCGTGTGTGGTAGGAAGGATTTGATAAATGTTGTGGAAGAAAACAAGGAAACCGATGTTGTAATTAGTCATAGGTCTAAGAAAGCTTTGGTAACAGGTGTAAGAGAAAGAACATGGGTAAATTATGATTTAACAGTAAGTTTGAAGGATGAAGTGTTGATAGGAAGCATTAGGTGTCCTATAGTCAAGAGTGGGTTGGTAAAATCACATCAAACTATAGGTACAAAGGTTAAAGCATCTAATAGGAAGGTAAGTATAATGATTAAAGAACATGTAGGTCCGAGGACAAAGAATGTTGGCAAGAAAGTAAGTTCTAAGATAGGGGTAAAAAGACATGCTCGACAAGGTGATCCAAGTAGGTTCAAGCAAGAGAAAGATTAAAAAATGAAATTAATATATGGGACTACTAACCCTTGTCTATTTGAAGGTGTAAACAATGAAGTGACATTAGGTTTTGGTCAAGAAATGGAGCAAAGACCACTGACAGGTAAAACATATATTTAACACATTCAAGATGTTGTGGAATTGAATTGCTAGTGAATGGGTGGAGCCCTAGGGCTGGAAAATGTTGTTTTCCTTGTGAAAATAAGCAACTAAATCATGGTTTTGATAAAATTTTGATTGGGTAATCTATTTATGAGTTCATTGAGCATGTGCAGGATATATGTGTTAGATTTGGTTGTGAAACAACCCAAGATCAAAGTGACTGAAGGAAAGCAAGACAAGAACCCAAAGATCAACAAAACTCAACACTCTCCTAGCACTAAACTAGACTCACAATTTGAGCTAGTGTTCTCATTAGCATAGGGAGAGGTGAGGGCTTGTTTATATAGAAAAATAGAGGCAGATAAAACCAAGAGGAATAATAAATCCCTTTACTCATAATAGGTGGGAGGTTTTACCTACTTGGTAAATTCCAAATACATGGTTATGCCAACTCAAGTAAAAATGGTTATGGGGAGGTGGAAAATAAGTCTAAAAGAGGGTGTGATATTCAACTACCCAAATGTGGGTGTGAATGACACATTTGATTGAAGGATTATGCCACGTGTCCTCATCTTAACCATTCTAATATAGCCTAAGCAAGCTTAATAATGTTTGTAGGAAAAATAATTATTCCCTAACATAAGAGAATAAAAAACCTATTCTAACACCCCCCCTTAAGCATAGCTTAGGTGGGTGAAGAGACACAAAGATGAAAATATGGGTCTCAACTACTAGACCATGTTAGGTACCCATGTAAAAAATACTCTCTCACAAATGGAGTAAAGGAGAAAATCCAGTGGGACAAAACACCTCTCCAAAAGAGAGAAAAGAAAAAAAGTTTCCCAACACAAGAAGAATCCCATGCAAGGAAGAAGTCCCCTCCAAAATAGAATAGATAGGAAAGACAATGTAGCCTTCCCTAAAGTAGTCAACTATGCCAATGGATAAAGCTCAAAACTGATTGTAGAAGATAGTCCATGATCATTGAACAATGTTCCTCCCCTTAGGAAGAAACAAAACCAAAGGTTTATGAAGAATGTCTTCCCATTCCTGAAATGAATATGAGGAAAGAAAGCTCAAAATGTATGAAGTCTCTAAAAACTGTTCATCTGTCTCCATGTTGATGTTGAAAGTTGCCACCACTAAATCGGGCATTCTAAGCCACATTGATGAAGATGAAAATCTAGAACCTAGTAGAGATGTATGTAAAAAAAAATCCAAAGACTCAACTACCTCCTTTGAATACAAAGATGCCTCCTTCAAATGCTACTCAAAAGTATCCCCACTCATGTCAAACTGTGATGAATGATCATGTGGAGGATGGACAAGAGGATCCAAAGGTTCCTCCATAACAACTGAAGAAGAATAAACTTCATCAAAGAGAAGATGGATGTCATGAATAGTGTCTCCCAAGTTTAAAATATGAGACTCTATGAACAAACCTACAATGTCCATCAAGTACTCATCCCAAGCAACTATATCTAGAAGACGTTGTCGATCCTGTTGTACTAAATCACACGTAGACATGAATGTAACATAGGTATCCTCAGAAGCAACAATAGATAGAAGAGAAGGAATACAAGGCTCAATAATTGGATCTAATGTGAGAATACCAAGATTCAAATAGCCAAAATTCTCCTCAAAATCAAATGTCACACAAGGAGTGTGATGAAAAACCAAAGGATCAAAACCATCATCAAGTGCAAAGTCTAAAAAGGTATACAACCGATATTCATGATAAAATATCCTAGTAGCAATTATCTCTCTGCTCTCCAAGTCTTTGATGATAACTGAATCAGGTGTGAATTCCACAGTCTTCCCTACTCCACCATGAGTGATTTGATAGATGGAAAGAAGATTGTTTGTCAAGTGAGGTACACAAAAACATCATTGAAGGTGCCATCCCCAATATCAACAAAACCCTTCCCAATTACACTCATGTAAGTGTTGTTTCCCATCAGAATAGGTGGCATAACACAAGGCTCAAAAGAAGAGAACATAGATTGTGAAGAAGCCATATAACAAGAAGCTCCAAAATCTAGGAGGCATTTCCCTTATTCATGACTTGTAGAAGCACAAAGAGCTTTACCTTTATTTTTCTTGGACTCAAAAGAAAACCCTACATGACCTTTATCCTTACTAGATCTCAACTGTTTGGAACGTGAAGAAGAAGTAGACTCAAACATTCTAGAAGGTAGATCAATGTTGTTCTTCTTAAGATGTTTCAGTTCATCAATATCCTTCTTATAACAAGAATATTTTTCATGTCTAGTCCTCTTGCAATATGAACAAGTAGACTTCTCCTTCTTAGATGAGTCCTCCTTTGTAGAGGATTTGTGTTGTGATTGATCTGTGCTTGTCCTAACTCTTTTTGTCCCTTAGGATGACTAGCCAACAAAGCCTGAGTTTGTGATGGCTTTATGAGACCCATAGAAAGAAGATTTTGTTTTTCATGCATTAACATCTTAGAAAAAATATGCAAATGAAGGCATTATATTAGATCCCATAGTTAGTCTATGAGTATGAAAGCTAGAAACAAAAGCTGCAAATTCATGACCAAGTTTATTCAGTGTATTATAGATTAATTGAATGTCCTTTTTATCAATACCAAAAGCTTTACATTGTGCTCTCAGATCATTGACCTTAGTAATATAATCTTGGATGTTTCCAAAGTTCTTTGGATCAAGGCTCATCAATTCATTTTCAATTTGATAGCCTTTGACTTCATCTGTTGTACCATACAAAGATTTTAACTTTTCCCAAGCATTATGTGAATTTGTACAAGCTTCAATCTGAAACATAATATCTAGGGAAACAAAGCTATGAAGACATTTAAGAGCCTTTGTATGTTCAAGTATCCATTTTATCTTGTTGGTGTAATTAATTACTTAATTATTACACTAACATAAGTTAAGTTAGGTCTTGCATTTAATTAGTTAAGTCCTAGGTTGCATTATTAGATAAATCATTTAATAAATGGGATAATATTCCCTTCCTAGTTTGTGGGATAAGATTCCTTCTAGAACTTATCTCATCATTTAATGATCATCTACATAGGGTTCACATGTTGTCACATGTTGTTAGATTTTAACACTTGGCAACATCTCATGCATATTAGGGTTTACTTCTTGCCTATATAATCAGGCATCTTGTTCATTTGTAACATATCATATCAATATCTTTTTCATCATATCAATATAGAATCTTTAATCAGCATTCCATTGTTGCAACACTTCTCTTTGTGGTTGATTATCTTTCATGGCTAAAGTCTATTGAAGATTTCGGAGCTTCAGGGGTTGTGCAATCCATCATCTCAACATTTTGTCCCTTAGGATGACTAACCAACAAAGCCTGAGTTTGTGATGGCTTTATGAGACCCATAGAAAGAAGCTTTTGTTTTTCATGCATTAACATCTTAGAAAAAAGATGCAAATGAAGGCATAGTATATTAGATCCCATAGTCAGTATTTGAGTATGAAAGCTAGAAACAAAAGCTGCAAATTCATGACCAAGTTTATTTAGTGTATTATAGATTAATTGAATGTCCTTTTTATCAATACCAAAAGCTTTACATTGTGCTCTTAGATCATTGACCTTAGTAATATAAACTTGGATGTTTCCAAAATTCTTTGGATCAAGGCTCATCAATTCATTTTCAATTTGATAGCCTTTGACTTCATCTATTGTACCATACAAAGATTTTAACTTTTCCCAAGCATTATGTGAATTTGTACAAGCTTCAATCTGAAACATAAGATCTAGGGAAACAATGCTATGAAGACATCTAAGAGCCTTTGTATGTTCAAGCATCCATTTTATCTTTTCCTTATCATCTTTAAGTTCAACTACCTTGTTTTCAACATAAGGAGTATGCCCAAGTTGCATTAAGACATTCCATGCATGTTGATGCCATGTTGTATAATTATAAGGTGTTAGCAAAGGAACCTTAGAATGATCCATGTGTGAAGGAAAAGAAGAGCACAAGTGAACAGATCAAAAACAAACACACACAAAGAGATACCCCCCCTTTTTCACTCAATCAAGAATCCCCCCAACAAAAAATATTTGGCACTTTATAAATCAGTGTGCTTACAATGCTAGAGTTGTTTTCCAGAGTTTTACAAATGTCTAAAATAGACCCAAATACTGAAAGTACAATCAAATATCAGAATGAGAACCTTAAAATAGCACCAATGTGTAGTGCTCAGAAAACTATTCACTTAAACAAAAAAATCACCTCAATCTGAGGTCGTATGTGAAAGTTACATCTGTTTGAAGTTCAAAAAAATGAAGACTATCCTTTAGATCTGATGAAAAAACTGAATTTATGGAAAAATAGAATCACTTGAGAAAAAATAAATCATACCACTGTAAAGAGTGCAAAATTTTACCCCAAATCAAAAAAAATTGCACAGAAAAACACCTCTGTATGACCAAGAACGAGCCCTCCAAAGTTTAAGTGCAAAATTGAAAACTTCAATGGTGAAGGGGTCCATTTTTAAAAAAATCATATCCGTCAAATTTGGTTAAATTATGCTGAATATGGAGAACCTCCAACTTTGTCACTACCAATTAAAAGTAAAATTATTCTATATTTAGAAGATCGCCTGCTAAAGTAAGTCTTTACAAAATTGGAGGGATTACCAAATTTATTGTTAAACTTAGCAGTACCACCAAATTACAAGAAAGTCAAAATGTTGATATCAGCATTGTACAGGTGCAGGTATGAAGTACATCAGATCTGAATTTTAAATTGCTGTTTTTTTAATTTTTGATAAATAAAAAAACTCTTTTTCTTTAAAAAAAAAAAATCAATTTTTTTTGAATTTTTAAATAAAATAAATTGTTGCAGCAAGGGCATGATACCTAGTAGTTGTGTACCTTGTAGGTACAGGCCTGCATAGTGTCCTTTATCATTTCTTTTTCAAATTTTTTTGACTTCCATTTTTTTTCTTCAAAAGATTTTTTTTTCTCAATAATTTTTTTTTGAAATTAAAAAAATTGTGTTTTAATTATTTTTGAAATAATAATTTTTTTTTAATGACGCAGAAAAATAATTAAAAAATATTTTTGTACCGTACTTTGTGCAGGTGGGCCGTATGGCTTGCCTAAAAAAAAAATTTCCTCAAAAATGACTTTCTCCAAATTTAATGAATTGGCATTGGATCTTTAGGTTTTGACACCTTCTGAGCGCAATGGTGAGGTCTGTTTTGGCTGAAAATGCTCTGAAAGATCAGCTACTATCAGGAACCTCTCTAAAAATTTATGCTTCAATCCTTCACAGATCTCACACCTGATGTCTAATTTGGAAAAAATAAAATCCAATTATGACTTTTTTGGCTGCTCTGAACTCAATGGTGAACTTAGAATGTCTCCAGGAAGCTCCTAAATACCTACAACAAAATGTAATAGAAAATAACCCCCCCTAGAAACTAAGATCTCTATTAAGCATTTCTGCTTCTCCAGGTCATCATTGGATGCAAAAGAAGATCATACTTTTCTTTCAAAAATTGATTGAGATATCTGCTAACCTACAACTCACAACCAACTCTAATACCATGTTAGATTTGGTTGTGAAACCACCCAAGATCAAAGTGACTGAAGGAAAGCAAGACAAGAACCCAGAGATGAACAAATCTCAGCACTCTCCTAGCACTAAACTAGACTTACAATTTGAGCTAGTGTTCTCATTAGCATAGGGAGAGGTGAGGGCTTGTTTATATAGAAAAATAGAGGCAAATAAAACCAAGAGGAATAATAATTCCCTTTACTCATAATAGGTGGGAGGTTTTACCTACTTGGTAAATTCCAAATACATGGTTATCCCAACTTAGGTAAAGACAAAAAAGGGTTATGGGGAGGTGGCAAATAAGTCCAAAAGAGGGTGTGATATTCAACTACCCAAATGTGCGTGTCAATGTCACATGTGATTGAAGGATTATGCCATGTGTCCTCATCTTAACCATTCTAATATAACCTTAGCAAGCTTAATAATGTGTGTAGGAAAAATAATTATTCCCTAACATAAGAGAAACTAAAAAACCTACACTAAAAATATGTGGGGTGTTTGATGCATTGGTTTGTTTTTATGAACCTTGGAAGCATGATTTTCAATAAAACCCTTGGTTTTGGCATTGAAAATGAGGGTTTGAGGGTTTGGTGATAAAGAAACCTTAGAGTTACTTATAACCTTGAAAATATAGTGTTTTGATTCATAATAAAGGTCTGTTTGAAGTGTGTGAGTGAAGGGCAGGAGTTTGTGAAGGACTTCCTTTGTAAAAGTGGGGTAATTTAGTTCTTTTTGCAAGCCAAGTCTATTAAAAGTCACTATTGGTCCAAAGGAGTCACCCCTAGTTCTGAGTTATGTTATGTAAGCCTCAAAAGGGTATCTTAATCCATCATTTTTTTGGCAAGTGTTTTGGAAAGGTTTTGAAAAAAGTTCCTAAAACCGGGTCCTTGTTGTAAGTGTTGCTAAATGAAGAGTTTGAAGGATTTGTTTTTGAATTTTGTTTGAGGATCAGTCATTTGAAATTTTGTGAATTCTAACACCCTCCATATTGCATAATTAAGTTTGATTGTATAAGGGTTTGCAAAATTGCATTAATGTAGATATGCAAAATGATGGTTATATGTTGCTCTCTATTTGGTGTAGGGGCACCAAGCTTCAGTGGTTGTCATTAGGGTGATAAAGTCTTTATTTGGCTTGGATAAGATCATATAGTCCATTTATTGATGTAATAAGTCTATTTTAGTGGTTATTAGTGAGTTAGAAGGTTTTAGATGCAAATTTGCTAAATTAGTGCAAAGTATCATTTTTCAAATTTTGAAGTGCAAGAAATGCATAGCGGGGAAGCTGAATGGCCATGGAAGGCCAAAGGTCACTTGTGGCATTGGTTTTCAATAAATTATTGATCAATGGAGTTGAATATATGTATGTGAATCTTGAATGAAGGAGTGTGTGGAGAAGAGTGGAGGATTTTGTACAAGCATTGATCAATAAAGCTCTATTTTCTTTGTAAATTTGAGTTTGTTTTTCTCCTTTTTAGTGTTGTAGTAGTCAATTGCATGAGCCTATATTGAAGGGAATTGAATAAAAGTGTTTTTATTTGGGTAGAGGGATTTTTTAGCCACATTTTATTTTGTGGCATTGAAATCCATCTTACTTTAAGCTCTTAGGGTGGATTTTACTGTAGGTAGGTCTGGAAGTCTAAATTTCAAGTTTTGAGGTCATCAAGTGACTTAATGGGTCATTCCACCTAATATATATACTATATCTTGGTATAATGAGTCCATTAGGTTGGGAATAGGTTAGAACATGATTCTTGGAGTAGGGGAGATCGTTTTGGAGTCATGGCATGTAGCCTTGGGTGTGAAAATGTGTGATTTTGAGTGAATTTGAGTGGTTTTAGAGTGTGAATGGATGAAATCCTTTGGGGAAGTAATTTGTGAGAGTCTTTTGAGCATTTAAAGACATCATATGGTATGTTTGGGGTATTTTATGTGAGATTTAATTGTGGGAAGAGTGATTTTCAATAAGGCTCCTTGGAAAACCTAGGTTTGGTGGCTTGAGAGTGAGGGTTTAGTGGATTGGTAACTTGGTGAGTGGTTGGAGCTCAAAAAATAATGAAATATTAAGGTTGGTAACCTATTTAATGTTTATTCATGGTGTTTGACTTGATTTTAGGTGTTTGGGAAGGTGTCTCTTTGGAAAAGAGGCCTAATTGGCCTAGTTGCTCCTATGGTACAGTGGAATTTTGGAGAATACATTGAAAAACCCATCTCCAGGCCTCCTGTGACCTTATCACCACTTCTAGCACCCTTTTTTAAGCCTACACATGCTTAATAATCCTTAATATTATGCTACCTCCAAAATTCACCCACTTTTAGTCTCTAAAACCTCAATTTTCCATTAAAAAATGCATTTGTCTCAACTAGGGCTTCATGCCCAAACATACACATGACCTCCCCAGTCCTTGCAAACCTTTAAACACATCAAATCCCACCATATCTCACTAAAACCAACTGGTTCTAGCCTTCTTCATAACAAATTCTTCAATTTGGTACTTCAACCCATGCCTTTTAAGTATGAATTCATGCATTATATACTTGGTTGTCATTTGAATTGTCATTAATGAAATTATATATTAACTTATATGTTTATCTTATTTTCCTCTTGTAGGAGTAGGTGTTAGAACACTTGAAGGAGTAGGTTTTGAAACACCTCATGGAGGAGGTGTCGAAACACCTGAAGGAGATAAAGAAAAAGAGATGCCTAAAGAGGTATGTGTTTATTTTATTTTGTGTTTGGTAAATATGTTCCTATTATCGACAATTTTATGCTAACTTGTATCAATTTGATGTTTTTGTTCACATATGTAGATTGACATTGCAAAAGTTGGTATGATTGGTTCTTTGAGAGGGGTAATTCTATGACTCATGATAGTTTGAAGAGACGTATATATGAGGTAATCAAGATTTCAATTTTAGAGTTCAATTATAATTCAATGTATATTGATTTTGATGTTAATTATTTGATTTTAAATTATATAATATAACTAATCTCAATTGTGGTTTGAATTTTTCTTGTACAATTAAACCTTTAGATCCAAAGAGTGCTTCAAAGAGGCTCCATTTTAATGATCCACCAGTAGTTTAGGATGAGATAGACATTTTGGCATGTATATTTTGAATAGATATCGAGATGGCATATGCCACATTTTGTAAAACTTTGTTTGAGTTGGCATTGATGTCATTTTTTGTATATGGACATACACTTGATTATTGGATAATTTGATATATAGAAGTTGAGAATTGAAATAATTTGTTCGTCATGTGCATGTTTAAACTGTTCAAAAATTTAATCTTGAGAAATGGCTAAATATCAATGTACAATAGCATAAAAAATAATGGTTATATTATATAGTTGACAATCACAAATTTAATGAATAATGGTTAAATTATATCATATATTGCTTAGTTATATTATGGTTAAATTACATAGTTTAAAAAACTTTGAAGACATGAACAATGGTAAAGTTTAACATTTTAACTTTAAAATTTAAATACACAAATGTCATTGTATCAAACTACATATTTCATATTGCATTATCATTACATATTGAAATTCAAAAAATATCATAGTTTTATGTTGATAAACATACCAAAGTGATGTAGAGCACGGTGGAAAACTCTCAACAAACCAACTAGCCTTTAATCTTCCTTCTAGACACAAAACACCATGGGATAATCATGACCAGGGTACATAAGTAGTAAATCAACAATCATCTTCCAATGAAACACTCACCAACACTCTAAAACTCAAAACCCTCACTTTTGACAAGTTTCAAGGGGTGAAAACCTCACCTCCAAACCTTTCCTGACTATTTCAATGCCTCCAACACCTTTAAATATGTCTACCCTTGCTTAATTAACTCTTACAAAGTGCTTCCCCAAGTGTTTTCCATCACTTCCTACTCTTAATCTCCAAATTTCACTCAAAACACACATTCTTAACAACTAGGCATCATGCCAAACCCTCAAATGCCCACCTTTGCTCCAAAATCATGCACACATGCCCCCCTACACCTAATTATGCCATTCCACTAAGTTACAACAAAATAAAATGGGTGAAAAAGACATTTGGTGGAAATTTCCATGCCTCGCTTGTGAAAAAGCATGAATTTAGGCCTAGGAGGCATAACTTGAAGTAGCAGATTAAAGCAATATTTTGGAAGAAGGTTAGAACCTAGTTGTTTCAATGTTATCAAGTAGATTTTTATGTGATAGAAGGTCTACAAAGGTGGGGTATTTCATTTGGATGTTTGGGCTTGAAGCCCTAGTTCAACAAAGAGTGAAAATGGGTGAATTTGAGAGGTTTTAAGAAGGAAATATGTGAGAAATTTGGGGGAAACATACTTTGAAGGTGAATTAAGTTTGTGCAAGGTGAAATAAGAGTGTTTGAAAAGATTTTGAGGTTGAATGAGGTATGGAGATGGGTTTTTCAATTAACACCTACTTATTTGGTGAAAAATGAGGGTTTCATGAAAGAGGGTCTTAGCAAGCAAGTTTTGACTCAATGGTTGAAGAATTTGTGGTTTTGGAGATATTTTGAGGACTATCCAATGGTATTTTGAGTGGGAAGCAAGATTGAAGGAGTTCCTTTGTTAAAGTGGGCTAATTGGAGCCCCTTTTCGAGCGTTCAAGGTTAGTTTGATGGTATGGTTCCAAAGTAAGTACATGTGATTCTATCATATGTCTAAAAGTGCCCTATTGGGTTTTTGAAATGGTATTTTTTTTATGGCTTTGAGTGGTTTCTTGAAAATTGTGAGAGGAAAACCTAGGTTGCACACCTACAAGACTGAACAGTGAAGTTGAGAAGAGTAGCCCTTGTTAGGGTTTGAATGTTGGAAGTTTGATTTCTTCAAGTGAATTTGAGTTTGGATAGTTTTGGACCTCCCTTTCATTGCATCACAAAGGACCTTATTCATGACTAAAAACATTAAGACACCCTAAGCACTAACTGGTGCAAGGGCACCAAGAGCATTTTATGCAAATATTGACAATTGAGGTCTTTTGGTTGTTTAGGGGCATTTTAGTCTTTTTATTCAAACAATAAGGTCATTTAGAACATTTTATGATGTAGAGAGTCTTTTTATAGGTCTTTAGGTAGTTGGAAGGTCTAAGTTGCAAAATATTGTAAAAATTACAAAATTGTGTAAAAGTTGTCAAAATTGTACAACTTATTGTCAAATGGTGGAAGTTCAAGAGTCATATTGTTGTAGTTCATAGGGAAAGTAGTTGGAAGTTGTTTAGTCATGTTTAGGCATGGCCCTCTTTCACATTGAAACACATGAAATCGCTCTGAGCTACATTCAACCGATAGAATCCCTTAAGAGTCCAAAGTGCAAAATGGTTGCAAAATTCAACATGCTCGTATTCGGACACCATGATGCTTAGAAAATTCTCATATGATCCTATGGGATTTTTTTGGGCCCCTATACAATAACCTCTCTCAATTTTTGCTATCTCAAAGGCCTTTTCCCATGGCGGCGAATTCTTGCTTGTGGAAAAAGTTGTCAAATGCAAGTAGTTGAAAGTTGTAAAGTGGTGCAACTTTCACTCTGCAACTTGTGTGACCAAACAGACTGTTCTGAAGCATTTAGGTTGGTACTTTTACACTAGGAATGGTCCTATTTTGCACTAAAACACACTGAATTTCTCTGAGCTACATTCAACCGGTAGAATCCCTTAAGAGTCCAAAGTGCAAAATGGCTGCAAACTTCAGTATGCTCATATTTAGGCACCATGATGCTTAGAAAATTCTTGTCTAAGCTTATGGGATCATGTTGGGCCCCTCTACAATAACCTCGCTCAAATTTTTCTATCTTGGAGGCCTTTTCTTGTGGTAGCAAATTTTCGCTTGGGGAAAAAGTTGTCAAATGCAAGTAGTTGAAAGTTGCAAAGTGGTGTAACTTTTGTTTTGCAACTCGTGTGACCAAACAAACTATTCTGATGCATCCAGGTGGGTACATCTATGCTAGGAATAGTCCTTTTTTGCAGTGAAACACATGGAATCGCTCTGAGCTACATTCAACTGGTAGAATCCCTTAAGAGTCCAAAGTCACTAACTCATTTGACTGCAAAATTTGACGATTTTTTTTGACGAAAGATGTATAATTAGATGTATTGTTGGGTACTTGTGATATTTAATGTGTAATTTTCAATTTTTTTAAATTTTATCCCTGACGTTTGTCAAAATTTTGACAAACCTGAGTTTTCGTTAAAATTTTGACTAAGTTTTTTTGTCAAAATTTTGACAAACATGCAAAAATCAAATTGTGGTTGACATAAATAAAAGTGAGTTTGACTATTTATTGTGATAGTGTTTTGCTATTATTGCCAGGTTGAGGGTAGCCATTGTCTTTTTCTAGAATTCATTTGTCAAGTCAGATTTGTACTTCCAGGTTTGAAAATCATATTTTAAAGCAACATCTAATCAGATTTCATTTTTAGACTTGTGCATTTTCAAATTTTCATTTCCAGATTTTGTTGTGCAAGTTCAATATTATGATTTTAGGAGTCTAACGGTTGGAAATCATAGTAAAATTAGAATTTAATAAGTTTTGGAATTAGCATTTTAAAGTGTGTTTTGGGGTCATTAACTTCAGATATCTTTTGCAAGGGTGGTTACTTACGCTAAATTTTTGGTGTAAAATATCGAGTTATTAGATATTGTTATTTGTCTATGATTAAAAATTATTGGAGTGTGAGTTTGATATTTTTGAAGAATCTAAATATTCAAGCTCGGTAAGAAAAATCATGTCAGATAATATTAGTCCAAAACAAAATGAAGAGACACTTGATAGATTGTGGGCTAGATTAAAAAGAAAGGGTGATGGGAAATGTTATTGTCCTTGCAATAATTGCAAGGGCTTAAAAATGAGAAGACTTTTAATCACAATAGCTAAGAAACATTGTATGCAGCATGGTCACATTGAAGGGGGGCATGATTATTTTCCATTGGTAATTTTTTCATTATATGTGTTTATATTGATTGAATTTGTAAATTTTTATATCATTTTAACATTATATATATATATATAATCACTTGATCATGATCATGGTTTATTTGTGTTTATCATTATTATAAAGGTGGGACATCCTAGGGCACATGGTATGGATTATCATGACCCAAAGAATGTGGTTTTGTAAGTGGAGGAACATGGAGCTGTGAATATCAAAGATGAAGTTAATGATCCTATGGAAGAAGATTATCATGCACTAGAAAACATAGTTGAAGATGATGGTGCAAATACATTGATCCATGAAACATTTAGTGGCACAACTGATCATGATGATTGAGATGGCTTTGATGATGTTCATGATTTACTTTTACTTAAGAAGGCATACAAGCCCCTTTATGAAGGATCCCAAACAACTCTTCTCTCTATTGTATTGTTGATGGTAAACTTGAAGGTTATGAATGGTTTATCTAGCATAGCAATCTCACAGATGTTAAGGTATGCCATTTATGTCATCTTTTTTCATCTATTTTAATTGTTGTTAGTTCATCACTAGTAAATAAAGGATGAAATATGTATCATTAATATTCTTTATATTAACAAATTATTTTTTGTTGTAGATTGATTGGTGAATTTTTTAACCACCATCAAATATTTTACCTCGCTCATACTGAGATTTATCTAGCATTATGAAAGATATTGGAATGGAGTATCAAGCAATAGATGCATGTCCCAATGATCATATTATATATCATAAACAACATGGATTTGCAACAGAATTCCCAAAATGTCATATCAGTAGATATCAAATAGATCAACTAAAAAAAAAGGTGCCTCACAAGGTTCTTCATTATATTCGCATTATTCCACATATGCAATGATTATTTAGGTGTGAAAGCTTAGCGCACTTTATGGATTACCATGCATGGAATAGAAGTGGAGATGACATTCTTCAAATTCTTGTAGATGGTTCTACATGTAGGGAAATGAAGGAAAAATGGCCACACTTTAAAGAAGAACCTCATAATCTCAAGCTTTCATTAGCAGCAGACAGTGTCAATCCATTTGGAGAGTCAATATCTATTTACTCGGTGTGGCCTATTTTTGTTATCAACAATAATATTCCTCCATGGATGTCAATAAAGAGGGAGCACATAATGTTTTCAATGATTGTTCCAAGTATTTGTTGGCATCTCATTTGTCTTATTTGTTGCATAATGACTTACATTTTTTTTATTTAATAGTCATGTACATTAATTTATATATATTGCAATAAAATGGTTATAATAATTATGTAATATTTATGTTCATTCAACTAGGTAAGTACATTTAACTTGGTACTTACAAAACTCTTTAGTGCAAGACTCAAACTCATAACTAGGTGAAGTTTTGAGTTATGAGTTTGAGTCTTGCACTAAAGAGTTTTGTATCCTTTCTAAGGAAAATTGGAAAATTTACATGTAAAATGGTGCAAGGTTAGTGTCATGTCAATAATAAGGCTATTATAAAGCCACTAGCATGGTATTAGAGGTGTCTTAGGAGTTAAAATGCATTTGAAAGGTCAAAAAATTAAAACATTTCAATAGTGATGTTAACAACCTTGAAATTAGTGTGTTTTATGTTTCATGTGATCATAAAAAATTAAAAAGTTAGTTGTAGAGGTGGTTGCTTAGTGGTTGAGGTGTAAAGGCCTTTAAAATGAATAAAGTGATCATTGTAAAGGTTGTTGATAGTTGAGGATTTAAAATACAAGCTCGACATTAAAAAATATTTGCTTTTCTTCATTTTTTTTGTATTTTCCTGTTTTGTAGAACTGTACGGTCACATACAATGATATTTTGATGTGAATCAATTCTATGTTGTGAAGATATGTGTTAGATTTGATTTGAATCTGATTTGGCTTAGTGCCTTGTTGGGTGTATGGAGTTTAATGAAGATCTAGAAAAGTGTAATCTATGATGGCAATAATTCAAACTGTTTGGCACATAGATATAGTCTATAACTTGTATAAACGTGCAAGTAAATGAATGACAAACTCTACTTGAGATAGAATGTCAATCCTAGTTATGTGATTCTTCTTATTGATCCAATTAATATTTTTTAGTTACTGTGATTGACTAGAAGGGTTTAATCTTTACTTGAAAGAACCAAATAATCACATCACACAAATACAACAAATGTGTATTGATAAATTGAATATATGCTTGATATATCAATTTAAACAACAAAAAATCATCAAAATGGAGACAAGCAGATAACTATATAATTCCATAAACAACTGATACCAATATTAAGCCACAAGTTCATAAATCTTCATTAACTTCATCAAAATTCATACATGCATCTGAGTCTTTTAAAGGAAAGTTTCATTGCAAACTATCTACTATATATTTCTCCTTTTCGCCTATATCTATTTACATTATGAAACAAATATAAATATATTAAAATTGTGAAAGGATGTATCCTTTGAGAAATGTCTTTTACTTAACAACAATAAAAAATACATATTATGCTCTATTAAGCCATAAATGGATGTTTGATAGATAATCTAGGTAATCTTTCCACTCATGTGTATCAACATCCTCCAACGCATTCCTTATGGCTATATCCATTTTGATCATCTTCGCATTCTATTCACATGCCCCGTCCATTGTTAAATTGTTTCCTGTGGCTGTCTCCAGAATTTTTTGCATGATCGTCTCACATTCCTTGATCCATCTATCTTTTCCCTTTAGTTCCCCTCCATCTTCTAACAACATTGGTACTCCCATTTTTGTGACATTGATCATCCCTTGCTCATCACCTTGCAATTCTTCATGGAAGTCTTTCTGTTTTTTCACAAAATGGTTGGTAGTATAAATAGCTATGTTATCAGGAGCATCCCTTTAGTTTATTTCTTGGAACTTCTCTTGGATCCTACCATCTATCCTCTTATGTTCTTGTACTATAGTAAAATTGTGTGAATGTGTTCCCTAGAGCTTACTCAACCAAGTCATTAAATTGGTTTGCCTCTTCCTTATTATTGCAGTGAGTGCATCACATTTATCTTGTGAGTATGCATTTGATTCTTTCCACTGGTCTCTTTCCTAGGAGCTTTCACCATGATTCAATTTCTTTGTGGATCCCAACGTGATTCCCATCATGTCCTTCAAGCGATCATTTTCTCTGAGTAGTCTCTTGTTACTCATTTTATACATTTCTTTTTCCTTGATTAGCATATGGATTTGGGATTTATTTAACTTGGCCACATTAATGTCAATTTCTATTGTAGCTATTGGATCAACCTCACCAAATTTTAACGTCATTACATGTCCAAAATCCTTTTCAGTATCAATTACAATAGATTTCTTGTGTGGAGGATATGGGGTCCATATCACAAGTGATCCCTCATCTGGGTTATACTTAGATCCTGCATAAATCTATGTTACCCCCTTAGGAGTGAGTTTATGTATGTCGTTACTATTCTTCAAAAAACTATAAAAAACCAAAGAAAAGTTCAAATCCAACCCAGGAAAGATTATGACACCTGCATCTTCTAATAATTTCCTTCCTTTCTCAGAGGTCATGCTCTTCATTTCTTCTTCCACACTTGATTTTAAGTTATTCAATACTTGTTCCTCATTACTTGGTGTAATATTTTCCACTGATTCCCTTATTGTTTTTCCTTTTAATTTGTACAAAAAAGTTTTAAATTATGAGGTTTTAATGAATTCATCATCAACCACAAATGATTTATATGCTATTTTCCTTGTGTCAGTATCTACACTCTCTTCAACATTTGGTTCCTTGGGAACATAATTGTACTCTTGAGTTCTCAATCTAGAAATTTTATCAATTGTACTACTAGGCCTACCATCACTAGATGCATCTTCATTAGAAGATAATAGTTCTATATCTTGCAATCCCCTATTATACTCATCAACAACTTTTTCTGCTTCCTCTTCTTCCAAATTCCTAATCAAGTCATCATACAAATAGGGTATGTGATTGTATCCTCCCAAGCTCATTTTATTTTTGAAAAAATCAATATAACCTTTTGGATCAAATCCTTTTTGTGATAGACCCTTCTTTATGTTCCATTGCAACAATTTGTTGATGACCATATCATATCCATCCCTTGCTAATACAGTGAAATCACTGAAGCATAATGTACTAGGAATAAATGCCCACTTTTTGAAAGAACTCAGATTCATAACATCTAAATAGTCCAATTTCCTAACAATCTCCAAATATGAAATCCTATCAAGCACCATCTTGGGTAGAATGAAGGGTTTATCTTTAAATCCATATACTCTTATCATGGTCATATCTTCTAGATAGTACTAGTCTCCCCAATTATGGTTGACAGGTCCATTAAAATCCCTATGCCTTAAAAACCTTTTTATTTCATCTAAAAATGAGTATTCACAAGGATGATTGTAAAATTTGTACATTGGTTTCACAAAAAAATCTTCAAAATGTAGATAACAAGAATTAGCAAATCTGCAATTCCAGGTGGCAGTCTAGAGTTGTACTAGTAATAACCTTCCTTCCTTATCAAATTGTACAACCCTCAATTTTTTAGGCCACATTTGTAATTCTTGTCCATAATAAAGTATCATATGCATTAGGATTGAATAAGCATACAAGTGCAAGATAGGAGCTCAATTTTTTATTTCCATCAGTATTGAATCAAGTACTCTAAAGATGTGTGAAGCATAATAAAAAAACCTTGAATTGTGACATTGGATGTTCTCTGCAATTACCATGGGTGCAATTGACATGTTCTTAGGGGCCCCCATTACCAACACTTGACACATTAAAAAATGTGTACCTCATGTAGGGTTCAAACAAATCAACATGGAAGAGGGGGATCATCACTGTCATTCAGTGGAATTGAAACACCATCTTTCTTAGACCTGTGTTGTGGCAACCTCCAACCCTTGTACAAAGTATCCATCCTCCAAAATTCATTTTCTAGTTGTTTAGGTACAATTTTTTCACCACACACTCCCTCCAGGTTAAAAACCTCACAGATAGCAACTTCAGATACATGTATAAACTGTTTTCCTAATGGATCACAAATAGAATTACATTTTGAATTATAATAGGAAGCTAGCATCTTCACCAATTCTACATTTACAAATGCATTGGGGCAGACTAGTTTCCCTAGGTTTAACTTCCAAGGATCGCACACTGGCTCATATCGGTTCCTTCATTGGTAATGAAAAATAAACAGCTCATATCCCCTAATTGGGGTCCATATGTCTTTTATATGCTTGCATGTATCCTCTAACTTTTCCACTTTTTCCATAAGTTGTGCAGATCGCCTGGCCTTAGGTCCTAAGCCAGGAAATTGATCAATTAAGTCCTGGTTTAACTTCCTCTCAGCTACCCCCACTTCCTTCTCTACTTCATTTTTTTTCTTTTTTCCTCTAGGGTTATTACTCTCACTATGTTTCCTACCTTTTTCTTTTCTTGAGCTAGTGCTTTCCATTTTATGAATCACAAAACTAGAATTTTAATTGTAGGGAACTTACAAGTTTATTTAGAATTCTTTGACCACAAGATCCTTTGGCCCTTCGTCAATTCCTCGGCTGCTAACTTTGCAAAATTTTCCTTCAATTAATTTTCTCAATTTAGGAAATCATTGACACATTTGGTAGTAATACTGCCATTAATATCCTAGCTTTGAACACGAGTGTAGCTAATCTTCAAATTTACCCACTATCACATCAAATGTTCTATCGACAAGACAATTCAAACTTTGGGTGATCCTTTTATTTAGGATTGACTAATGTTCATTAAAACATTCTTTTGGTTGGGGAGATATTATGCTGATATCATGTAATCTATCCATTTAATTCATATAAATGTCGCTAAGAGTCACCCCGATGACTATCTTGATCTGTTTGTGTCTTCATTAGCAAGACATGGTGTATCACTAAGACATTCAGTAATTTTCCTAATGTTATAAGTCTCCCTGATGATTATTCCTTTGATTTCAACTATGTCACCAAGAATCCTGCTGATGTAATCTTATCGGCATGACATAGTGGGTCAAGAGGACATTTTGAACTCATTCCAATAGTGTTTGTCTTGGTGATAGTATGTTTCTTTTTTTTGTCGGCAAGGAAAGATGAGTGTTTCACCAATGACATTTCATCGATGAGACAAATGCACTCGGGCTGACTTATGGATCTTAATTTGATGGCATTGGTCTAACTGATACAAATCCTTGTGCTTTGATCAGTGAGACAAGATAGGTTTCTTGTCGATGGAACTTCATCGATGAGACTTATATGCTCAGTATGACCTTTTTATTTCACCCCGATGGAACTTGTCTTGCTGATGAATCTCTTTATCAGTGAGACCATGGACTGCGTCATCCCGATGTGTATCTTCTTATGTAATCTGATTGGTGTGACATTTATGTTCTTTTGCCGATATGTTGAAAATGAGAATATAATGATTTATGAATTAGAGAGACCTACACAAATTATTGCCGATATGGGTTATTTAAATACTAGATTTTGGAGGTTTTTCATGATATCAAATGGTCAATAATGATGTGATCATATGTGACTATGATGGATTATACTCACAATAAGGTTTTCTTTAGGGTTTTCTTTAGATGGGTTATGAAGAACTTATTTCAAGTAATTTATGTCTATTTTAATTTGTAATTTATTAAATTCAAACACATCCAAAATTATTTCCCTTCCTTTAATTGATTATTACGTTATTTAATTATTAACTCAAATGACACCTCCAATTTAACTATATCTAATTGAATTTATCTAAAGTGTTGAAATCTTTTAGATCAAATTTAGTAATTAACTCAAAAACAATTTCCAATTTAACTATATGTATATATAACTTTAAGTTATTTTTATTTTAACTAAAAGTACTGAAGTTACAACATACAAATTAAATGATATTTATGATTGTAAAATTTATGATTAAATATATCTCTTAGAATCCTTAAGTAGAAAGGAGATAAATAGATAGATAGATAGAAAAGGGAGAGAAGAATCTCTTATGATTAAATTTAACTAAAGTACTAAAGAGGAAGAGAGAGAAGATAGGGAGATAGATAGGAAGAAAAGGGAG